>LFZO01000011.1:0-34838 GCA_001578225.1 Pseudocercospora musae | reverse complement strand
GTCTGACCATCGCTATGTTACTGCGTTCGACGGGAAAGGCGACATATCGGGAGAAATGGCCCGGTTTCCAAGCGCCGGCCTCGACTTCTCCCTACGACACAGACACAGATATTGGCCTGCTGAGTGCTCCAGCCTCCAGATATCGATATGCATTTCTGCTCTAGTGTCGTTGAGCGCGATCCGGCATGCTCGACCCGACTGCTGTATGACTGCACTTCGCGTGCCCGGGCCTCCATCCATCGCTCTGTTCATCGCAGGTAACGTCATGAGCTTCCTCTGCTGAGTGTGCGCGGATCAGCATAGGTATTGATGACTGCAAGGATTCTGCATCGTGAAGTCTGCTTGAGCAGTAGCAGCCTTAGGCTGAATCCATTTGCCGCCGTTCCACTGCTCATCCATCAGCATCGTGCAATGTTGCTTCTCACCCGGCATCGTCAGGAATGACATCGATTCTGTAGTTCAGTGGAGAGAAGGGAAATTGCATAGAGAGGAGTCTATTCCAAGGTTGTAGATATTTCAGCAACCCGACCCACTTTCGGAGTTGCTAGCAGCCCCTTAACGTAATCAAATATACCGTGAAATGATAATCAAATACGCAAATCAGAACGCCTTGGTATACAACTAGTATATCAAATTCTAAATTCTTTCTATTTCTAGTATAGATATAATATTAATATAACTTCTATAGGATATTTTTAAATTTTAAAAAGCTTAGAAAGGCGCTATTTTTACTAAATAAAGACTTTAATATTATAGTAGATAATTAGTAAAGCTTATAGGATACTCCTAGTAGTATATATTATTATTTTTATATAATATATTACTAGTCTATTTCTCTATAAAGTAACTATTAGTAGATTAGAAGATCTAGAATAGAATTTACTATCTATAGATTCTAGTTTATTTTCTCTATATTAGATCTTATATTAGTTCTAGCTACGCTAGTTCTAGCTTATAGTATTTGTTAGAGTATATTCCTTTTCGCTTTATAGATTTCTAAACTTTAGCTCTATTATTTATATAATAGTATAATATACTTAGAGATTAACCTATACTTAGCTAGTATATATAAGAAGTACCTATTTCTATCTATAGCTACGTAGAGGCGTATAATAGGTCTTTATAGACTTAATATTTTAATATAAATAATAATAGTAATTTTAGTTTCTTAAAGTTCTTTAAATATATATATTTTCTACTAAGATCTTATTTTTAAGTATATTTAATATAATCCTATTAAGCGAGTTACTAGTACCTTGTATTACGTACAGGACCGGGGTAAGTACCAATGAACGCGAGTTAAAATATCTACCACTTGTTCCAACCATGCCAAGCCCTAGAACTATTACTATCGCCGACCTCGGCTCTTCGAGTCGTCATCAAACGCGGTCAAGTTCATAACCTCTCACCATGGGCCATAACCTCGCTCAAATGACATGTCTTTGCTGCATCTACCAGCCGAGCTGCTGCATACCGTCTGCCTTTTCTGCTCCAAGAACGGAATCGAATCCCTACGTCTCACATGCCAAGTTCTCCAGCGAATCGCAGATGAACATCTCCTCCTGGAAATAGTAACATGCTTCGAATATGAAGACCTGTGCAGAGTCTCTGAGATAGCAAATCACGCTTCTCCACTACTCAAAAAGAATCTCAGGTCTTTCCTATTCCAAGCAGATGCCTTTCCCGCGGACAATCATTGGCCACGGCACCAATGGATCCACGAGCGTAGGAAGTTCTTTCGTGGCGTTGAAGAAGAGACGAAGGAGTTCATGAGAGAGCTGCGCACAAGGATCAAGACGAAACGGAATCCGCGACTACTTGAAGCGCTCATGAGATACTATCAGCGAAGCATAGATCCTGCTGTGCTGCTCAGACCAGAAAAAATCGGATCGCATCAGCAATACATAAATCTGGCAAAAGAGCAAGAGGAGCTGAGAAAGAGGGGCTTTTCAAAAAGAATATTGCAGGACTTGTTCACCGCGTGTCCCAACATCACCTCAGTAGCCATCAATGGCGGGCACAGGCTGCGCCGTAATGCAGGCTTGACGAATCTAGCCTTCCTTAGGAGCTTGACTATTCCACACTGTCACCAAGAAGAAACGCTCGCATATGCCGTGAAGACAACATTATCTGCCGCTCACAACTCTGGCACCAAGCTCGAAAGTCTAGCGATTGGCGGAATCACACCTGTATTCGTGAGACCGACAGAGCTCATTGACGACGATAGTGAGAATAACATTACCATCGGCATTCCAAAAGATCACCTGTATGAGCTCACATCACAGCTTAAAACCCTGCGACTCATGTTTCTCGGAGAGCATGACCTGCAGGACGATGCGACCGAATTCATGATCATTGACTTCCACTCCCTCACCGCGCAATTCGCCGAGGGTCATCTTGTCAGCTGGCTTGAAAACTGTACGCAAATTCAGGATCTACGTCTCGACCTACCCTATGCTCCATACCCACATTGGCGGGTTCCATTCGAGCACTTTTTGGGCGATAATCTGCACTTCCCTTCGCTGCGCGTGTTGCATTTGCAAAGCTTTCAGACGCAGGCTGAACGGCTCGCGGAGTTCCTGCTACGGCACAAGGCGAGTCTGGTGGAACTTGAGCTGTCTGATATACATCTTTCGTTAGGATCGTGGCCAGATTGCCTGGCTCAGTTTGCAGGCAAGCTAGAAAAGTTACAGCGTGCCAAAGTTACAGGTTTTCTTACGAGCTTCAATGGTACTGATGAGTGGGTCACACTCGATTTCTACTCGAGCCGTGTCGAACCAAGTGCAACGCTGGAACGATCAATAATCGAAGGCGGCGAAATTGTTCTTCCACAGCCTGTGATTAATGTAGATGTTGAAACTGATTCGTCGGAATCGGAGGACTCGGACGGTGACGAAGATGATCATGAAGCAGAAGAAGAGGATGATGAGGAAGAGCAGGAAGATGATGACGATGACGCACTTGAACAGCTTGTTCTCGTCGCAGATGAAAACGGCTTCGTAGAGCTAGAATGATGCTAGAGACCATGATCGGACTTCCAATGCATTGCGGCAACCCAGGTTCTGGTCCCGTGTCTTTATCTTCGCCTGCCCCAACCAAATCATTACTGCGAGCAGTAAATTGCACCCTTTTGAGCTCCACTGACCCATGCACCACATGACGCGGTGCGAGTAGATCAACCCATAGGAGAGACATGAGTTTGGTGTCTGATAGTGAGACCCTACAAGCGGCAATGCGAGGAACGCGATTCGCGGAGAGTCAACTATCGCATAGCTTGAAGCAGACGATGATGGAAAAGCAATGAGCACTCTGCCCGGCGCATCAATCTCTGCAGGAGCATTTCTCGTCGTTTGGCAGTCCTCCAACTGATGTGGCTTTCCTAGGGCGGTATTTGGCGGCTGTGGAGAAGTATGCGTTGATCAACCAAGACAGCCGAGATATCGGCCTTCTATAGCTCGCACGTGGAGTTGCGATCGCGCCTCTGTAGCGCTCAAATGGTCATATCTATGGCTACTCACATATCATTCCCGTGACCGGCGTTTTGTGAAGAGACACGGAACGAACTTTAGTATAAGAAGCACGTTGTTGCCGTGGGAAGCTGAAGTTCGGCGGATATGGCAGCCGTGCTTCGACTTACAGGGGTGTTGTAAATGCCTCGACCAGCCATATCGATGTGATCATTCCAGGAAGAGTACTGTCCATCGGTCGGACGACACGGACATGCTGAACTTTAATAAGACCTTTTGCTCGCATAACATGGCGGAATCAGAGTTTGTTGTAGTAGGAGTTGAGTTCGGCGGCGAGGCTCTAAAGACCAGCCTTGACGTGTATACCAGCTAACAGCCGATGTATCGGATGAAGACCCTCGTGAGAGGGTGGGGTTGAGGAGACAGCTTCCTCTGAGTCTCAGTCGAGAATGTTTCGCCGAAAACGTGGTTCTCAAGTGTTTCGTCTCAAGTACAGGCATGCCAGAATTGCGTTATGGCATTGGCGTGTAGCTTTGCATACACCCGGAGCTTCACTTCTGCAATTCCGAGTCCAGTCTCGTTTTCAAGATGTTGAGTCAAGCTGCGCACCAGTAGCGATACCATGAAGATGACAGCAGGTTCGGTCTCTCGGGCAGGAAGCCCTCTGGACTGTCGATGGTGTATAGTCTTCTGTGGAGGATTCTTGTCTCTTCCTCTTCAATGGAGCTGAGCTTGCGGCCGTCATTGAGCTCGCTTCTGGGTTGAGATTTGCGCTTTGTGTCGTATGGCATATGGAGCAGAAGGATGGAAAGAGAAGATATTTCGGCACCACGTTTCTCCGGAGGCCAGACCTCTCTTACAGCCTGAGTTCATTGTTAAGCAGCTTGAATGCTGGCTGTAACACATCGAACCACTTCGATCTACCGTTCGCCCTCGTAAAGACGAAATCCCGATCCAGGTTCGAAGATAAATTCCCGTCCTTCCTTCGCATCTCGAAACACGATCTTCAAAGCCAAGCTATTCCCGCGTCCACATAGAAACAACTTACCAATTCCGGAGCCTGGAGCTCCATCACTTCACGCAACCATGGGCGGCGCAATGTCCTTATTCAGCAAACTCTTATGGAGCAAGAAGGAGATCAGAATATTAATCCTTGGCCTCGATAACGCGGGAAAGACTACTCTGCTGTATCGCCTCAAGATTGGTGAGGTAGTCACCACAATACCCACAATAGGCTTCAACGTGGAAAGCGTAACATACAAGAATCTCAACTTCAATGTCTGGGATCTTGGCGGACAGACATCTATAAGGCCGTATTGGCGGTGCTATTACAGCAATACTGCGGCTGTAGTATTCGTGGTGGATTCTACCGACATTGAGCGGTTAGAGACGGTGAAAGAGGAGTTGATGAGCATGTTGGCGGAAGAAGAGCTGAGAGATGCGAGCTTGTTGGTATTCGCGAATAAGCAAGATCAGCCGGGCGCAAAAGGAGCTGGCGAGATCAGTGAGGCTCTAGGCCTAGGAAGCTTGAAGGACAGGAACTGGACTATAATGGCATGCTCGGCTGTGACAGGCAAGGGCGTGAACGAGGGTATGGACTGGCTTGTGGTAAGTCGGCTGTGTACTGAGGTAATTGCATCAGACCAGCTAATGAAGACACAGCAAACGGTCGGAGAAAATGCTTGAGTGCATAGAAGAGCTGTGGTTATTAGCATTTTTACTGTATGGTGTACAGGAGTTTCAAAAAGCGTGAGCGAGTAGCATGCGCTATGGGCCAGGACGGCTCACCGAATCGTTCTGCGGACAATGGACGACAGCATTCGTCATGGGATGTATAATGCATTGCAATGGAGTTTTCTTCTCTTAGTCGGGCGAGCTTGTGCAACCTCTGACTGTTCTCGAAGCTCTCGCATCATGCTCAGTTCCGTACTGATTTGATATCACAGTCATCCTTCTGCCTGTATGCGGCTTGACTGAATAAGCAATCGTTCTCGGTGGCGTCGAGAGGTATTCCGAAGCACCAGTCTCTTTCGATCTCCTAGAAATCATCATGATCGGCACCCAGCCCTTGCCTCGGATTTCCATGCACGCGGCCGAAGATTTCGTAGGAGTAGGCGGCTTCATCGAACTCCATATAGATGGTATTCATGCTTTGTATCAGTAGGCTGTCTGCCTTTTGATCGTGTGCTAACTCACGACTGCTGACGGTTGATGTTGTATTGGTCAAGTTTGTGCGCCTTGATGGTAGAAGAAAAGCATGCAGGCGATCTAGAACTTCACAAGCAGGGTCTTGGCACATGCATCGAGGCCTCGAGTAGTCGCAAGCGGTGAACTTCACATGCATGCTTGGCGGGCAGTCGCGGCTCAATCATTGCTAATGGTCGTACTCAAGCACGCAGGTAACATAGAATGTGCCCAGGCGTGACAAGCAATACGATCATTACGAAGCGTGATACTGACAATCCGCTCCCTCCAGGAGCACCTCCACTTTCACTCATCAAAGGCATATCATTCCTTCCGATCACACGCCGCCGCTCCGAAGGCGAAAGAATCCCCCGTGCTTTACCAACAACCAGACGGACAATTGTCACAAGCGCCAGCAGAGATACAGGTGTTGCTGCATTTACTGCAGTAATCTTCGCCACATTGCTATCAAGAACGACTCAGCTTGTCTGGACCGGCACGAGGCCCCAAACCACTACTTACACCTGCTCTGTTGCAAGCAGCGACTCCTGACGCCATGATGGCGAGTGAGAGGAGAAAGAACTGATGAATGAAGAGCTTCATGTTGGTGCTGAGGATGCTTGGTGATCGTCGGCTTGGGCTAGGACAGGTGTTCTTGTAAACGACAGAGCTCTCGCTTTGGCTTTTGGATTGTCTACAGTATTTTATATCTATCCGGCCATCCCCAACTTGACCAGTCTTGGCGTTATTCTAGCCCCTGTCCTAACAACCGCGTCCCCTACTGTACACGGTTACCCCTACTCTTAGGTAGAAAAACTACCCACATACGGACGGGTAGGATCGATTCCGGAAGACCACCTGGATTTCTCACTCACAAATATCCGTAGATATCCGGTGGATATCCCAGCCCCAATTCTAGTGATGTACGCGAAGCCTACGGGCAGTCGGTTAGTGACCAGGTTTGTAGGGTCAATGTCAGTGAGGCTCGATGCCAAGGAACAGGAGTCTCTGCCACGCGAGAATGATTGTAAACTCCGGGCAATTCTTGTCCATCATCCGAAAACCTCGCATGTGACGAGAGTGACAACCACAATGGCCTCTGGTGGCGTCGCTTCCCACAGGCTCGTCCCAAACTACTCCTCATAGTGCCAGCCAAAGCCTACTTAGTCACCTGATCAGCACTCAATGATGCCTCCACGGGTGGGACGGTCTGGGCCAAGAAAATCGTATACATTGTTCTACGTGAACCGGCTGTTCGTGGTGTCCCAATCTTCCGCGGGCGGGGCAGGCAACGGTACCGCCTTCGAGACCACTTCACCTTCTCTCCCATCTTTCACGATGAAGGAACAAATTCATTATTCTGGAGCATGCGCTGTGTGCCGCGGGTGACATTTGCTGGGTCTACGGTTCTTTAACATGATGCATCACCGATGAGCCGGAAAGACGCGAGCGGATACTGGAATATAATGGCAGGCTTCCAACTTCCGGCTTGTGCGGTGACGTGCTCAAAACACCTTGGGAATGCCGACACTCTGTGCAGCTATGACAACATCTTCTCTTCTGCCGTCACGCATTGCGTCCAGAGACACTGTCCGACACTGCAAGATGTGCTGCAATGGCAAACTCAGTACGCATCGGTATGCGACCTGCCCGCGCGAGACCAGGGCATGCTGGAAGTCAGTGTGACATACGCACTATTCGCCGTGGCTACCCTCTCATTCGTGTGTCGGCTACTGTCACGATCCAGATTCATGAATGGTCCTGGCTTCTGGTGGGACGATTTGCTGGTACTGGTGCTGTGGATGATGTCGATTGAGCTGGTGATTTGCCTGGCCTTCATGCGACATCATGGAGCTGGCAGAGATGCAATAGGCTGGGTCAGCAGAGATCACGTCGAAAAAGTGTTGTTGGTCAGTGACACACAGGTCTCGCGCGAAGCTCGATTTTCACTAACAATATTCGTGATGTAGTGCGTCTACGCCAGCGAGCCATTCTACATCACCGGCACCTATGGCTTCAAGCTTGTCTGGGTACTGCTGTATTTGCGAATGTAAGCGAGTGGAATACACCCGAGACGATCCTCCCACTGATTGCAGTGCCAGGTGGGAAGCCAATACAATGTTCCGCAAAGTCTGCTGGTGCACAGCCGGCCTGCTGATGATGGGTCTCGTAGGGTTCGGCGTTGGAGCTATCGCCGCACTTTGGCCTCATCAGTACTATGTATGTTCTCGTGTCTTGATAGAGAGGTACGATATCGCTAATGATAATTTGCAGAGCGGAGACTCTGCAATCGTCCGCACTCGCCGAGCTGGCATCGATTTGATACCAGCGGTGCTCACCATTAGTGTGCTCAACGTAGCTAAAGACTTCTGGGTGCTTCTGCTTCCGATTCCCAAGTTGATCACTCTAAAGAGCATTACGAAACAGCGCAGGATGGGGATCTGCATACTATTCCTGCTCGGCTTCGTCGTAACCGTCTGTAGCATGGTCCGCTTCACAACGATTCTACCATTACGAAACACAACCAACGCCACTTGGGATTTTGGACATTTTGTGATTTGGAGCGAGGTCGAAATACACCTTTCCATGGTCAGCTGCAATCTACCCGCGCTGGCTGGCTTGATACATCGATTGAGGTGGCGTTATCGAAGGCGCATCGCAAGCCAAGGCGAAGAAGGCCAGCAGCCGTCCGGGACTGCGAGATCAAGTGCAACGAAGCAAGCTTCCGTCACCAATGAGATGTGCACTCTTGATGATGACTTTTATGAGGATAGCAATGGGAGGATCGTAAGACGAGAGAAAGAAGCAGGACCTGCCGACTGAAGAATTCATCCAAGGACTTGTTATACGCTGAAGCTTTCCACCCGAAGCTTACCCTGGAGCTTCACCTTCCAAGTAGGCTCTACCCAAAGGCCGTCCTACACTGGCCGAGGACTAAGACATGATCGTTTTCTGACCACCTCTGCCGTCGCCTTGCTGCAACAAGACAGACTCCTGGCAATCACTCGAAGATGACTCCGGTATCCCGCGACATCAAGATGCACTTCTTCACCTCTCGACAAGGAGAAGCGTCTCATTCGCATTGGTCACACTCCAAGCTCATTTCCGTTACTCGAGCCCCATCGTTCAAGCCCTGAGGACGAAGGTCTCGCCGGACCAGCCAAACCACTTCTTCATGCGGCGAGCCATGCTATGCAACATGACAGGATCGATGACCGGGTCGGGATGTGGCTTATGGAACGAGATGCTGCCTTTGTCATTACTGAACCGGACGGCAGAACCTGAAGCTTCTGTGGCAAGGAATCCGGCATCCGTCATTGCTTGCAGAAATGCCTGCCAACGGGTGTTGCTTCGAAGCTCGAGGTCGTCATGGTGAGCTGGATACATCTTGCGGAAGATGCTTAGGCTTTCTTTCTTGACTTTGATCTGGGTAATTGGGGGTTCCTCGAAACGCTCCGCCTTGAAGTCGATGTCCATCTTGAGATCTTGAAGATCCTGGCTGAGGTTTGCGCTCTCGGAACCAGCCATGCGAGCAGCTTTGGCTTTGGTTTGCTTCCGACCTGTTGGAAGGTTCTCATCCGTCGAGTTGCCCCATGTGGTCTGAGTCACTGATCGATGGTCTGAAGATGCTGCGTCGGCCTTCGCAGCAGCAGCAGCCCTCGCTTCAACCTCCTCCAACAGGCACGCCTGCTCCTCTCTCTCGACTTGTTCGAGGTACTGGTCATCGGAGTCGAACATCATGGATGATGTTATTCTCTTGGACCATTCGCCGTCATCATCCTGCTTGGTTATCTCCTCTCGAACAATGATCCAGAACTGCTGGAGCTGCCGGCGACAAGCTTTTGCTTTCTCGAGCCATGCGAGGCACAGACGACCTTTGGGCCAGGGTGTGTCGAGAAGTGCTCTGGTTGCGCCGTAGATCTGTGTCTTGGAAGTTGAACCGAGACGCAACTTGCGCTTAGTCTTACTCGCGAGCGCTGAATCAAGAATCCGCATCTCTCTCGACTCGGAGGTAACATATTGGCCATTGATCATGACACTGAATGTGCCGAGTTGAGACCATTGCAAAGCAACCAATAGCTCATCCAGTGATTGGATGTCAGCAAGTTGCTCATATAGGCGTCTGTCAACGAATTGGGCAGGACTCTGGGCCAAGATTTCCCTCTGTACACGGTCAGGACGGGGACACATCAGGACGGACGTTATAGGAAGCATACCTCGATCTGCGACATAAACCCGCGCATGCCCATCACCTCGTCTCTTGATTCTAGAACTCCCTTGAGCTCGTCCATACACCACATAAGTCGATCGCAGTCGTTTTTCGGGTCCAGAGACGTGTTTCGTTGGTGGTAGACGACGTCTCCACCGACTTGGGCAGCTTTAAAGCGACCTCTCATGGATTGCATAGCAGGGAGATGTGTCTCGAGGTTATTGTGAGCAGCAGCGAGACAAGCTATCAGCAGCAGCGTCAGCTTGGTCACACTCTCCGCTTGAACATGAGAAGCAGCATCGACCGTCTTTGCATTCGGGTCGTAGGCCCTTGCGACCTCCTCGAGCTGAGCGACAAGGAGCTTCCACAGCGTTAGTCTTTCGCAAAGCTCAGCCAACAGTTCCGTCACCACCGCGGTCAGCTTCTTCTCTGGCTGCACACTATCGTCGAAGCTAGGCGCATCTCTGCGCAACTTGATGACTCGTTGCATATAAGCAGGCTCAGTCTGCATCAGCCAGACTTCATCCAGGATCATATCCAGTCGCTCCTTCGAGCGCTGAAGAAGTGCTTCGAGATCAAAATTGGCAGGCGGCGCGAATGCTTGCTCGGTGTAGGTGTTCCACAGAGTCTCATGTCCAGACGCTCCAAAGCCGCTATTGACCATGGCTGCCCACTTGCGGGAGCCTGTGCCCTCAGAGCCATCGACAATCTTCGAAACGATCTCATCAAGCATGAGCAAGATATCACGTTGAATCTCCAGGGTGTGCAGTGCTCGAGGAAATCCAACGTGCGCCCATGTGTGGGTCCGCTCGATTTTGTACTCGTTGAGCGAACCATAACCACACCCGCATCCGCAGAAGTTCACGCATTGCTCGTTGAACCAGATCGGGCGGATTCCGGTCCACCATGACATCTCGCTTTCTCGCGTATCGAACATAGCCCAGTCGTTTGGAGAGTGAGCTGTTCGGACGTGCAGTACAGAGAGAAGCTTGTTGCGGTCGTCCATGAAGTCACCGATGTTCAGCCAGCGAGCTTGGTGCCATGACACGTAGTGGTCTCTTCGCCATATTGCCACTGCTTTGGCACGTGAGCAACAGTCGCCATCTTGCTCTTCAGAATGGCCCTTCTTCCTCGGCCAGCTTCCAAAAATGGTCGGCGAGGCCTCGCTGAGTATAGCCGCGCGCTTGTCTCTACTCTTTTTTGTCCATCTGCTCAGAATGAGATCGCCATGAGTGTCTAGTTGCATGGCTAGGCCGAAACGAAGTTCTTCCATGTCAATCAAAATATTCTGGGTCGCAGCCAAAGCTTCATCGTATGTGAGCTTGCCTGCGTATCTTGCTCGTCCTTTGTAGGACTTATCTTGACTCTGAGGATGCCGCCACTGTCTCGCTTCCACATCGCAGTCTTGGTGTGCTTCTTCCGGAACTGGGATGGTAATTTTGCCTTCCACTGAGAGCTTCTTGCCCACGTTCCCCACAATGGACCATGCTTCGGCTCTGGCTTTTGGTGAATCCATCGCATAAAAGAAGGCTGGGCCACGAGGCAGGTCACAGAATTTCCCGCCGCCATCCGCCTCGACTGCTGCCAAGATCGAGTCGAGATCCATACTTGCGATTTATTGCCCGATCTGGGTATGGTTGTGGGTTGAGCTTTCTCTAGAGTCCGCGAGACAGATGCGCACAAGTTTTGGAGTGATCGAGAGGAGTCGATGTTTTTTGGAAGTTGAAATGAAGCAAACAATAAGTAGCATGGAAGAGAAGAAGCTCAGACAAGGGTCGCTGCGGGACGCTCGACAGGCAGCTGCACGAGCGCCAAGATACAGCATGTGAGAGCAAGAGCTGCGATGAAATGAACAGTATAATGATCGAACCTGAAGCTCTGCCAGGTCTTTCCCAGGGAATCCCAGGCAATCCCACCCCTGCCAAAACCACGCCCAAACGATCAAACAACAAAAAACCTTCTTCATCACTCATACATTCCCTCCCCATCGTCACCCTCCTCACTCTCGACCTCATGCCCATTCGCCACCGGCGCAGCACTCTCACTCCTCCTCGAAGCGCTAGCGGAAGTCCTGCTAGCATTCCCACCTCTCCTTCTCCCAGCACCCGCATCACCCGCCGCCGCCTTCTCCCCAACATACGACGCATCCACCCAAGCCGTCTGACAAACCGCACACTGCTCTCTCCCATTTTGCGCCCGAAAATAATTCCTCATACAATGATCATGCAACCTCGCATTACACTCCAAATTCGGACATCTCTGCCCTACGGTCACAATATCTTTACACGCAGCACAAAATCTGATTTTCTGATGAGCAGGCTCGTTATCTTCGTTTTCATCTTCTTCAGGCTCATTGTAAGCATCAACAAGCCAAGTCCTAAGTTCCATCAATGCGCGTTGAGATAGAGAGTAATATGAGGTTTCGTCGTTGAATTCGAACCAGCCTTCTGCGACGAGGGATTGGAGTAGCCTTTCAGCTTGCGTCATGGTGAGACCGGAGTTTGCACATGGAGGCTGTTGAGTATTCGAGGTGGAATCTCGTGGTGGTTTATGACATTTTAGTGCTCGATTGCTTTTCACCGCCATTACTTCTGCTCTTGGTGTGTTGTTCTCGTCGAACATGACGTCTAGCACTCTCTTGACGAATTCTATCTCATCTGGCGTATGCGTTGTCGCCATCTGCGTCAAGGCATCGGATGTGGTGTTTACGAGGGCATATGTTCGTTCTCTGGTCTTTTGGTGGATGGAGGATCGAATCTCGAAGTCGAAGGGCGAGATGGCGTCGCCGACGGCCTGAATGTACGTCTCAAAGTCTTCTTGGGTGACATCGTTCTCGAGCGTTTCTCGTTCTGGTGCTGCTGCTGTTTGTATGGCTGCGATTATGGGTTTGGCTTCTTCGTAGGTTATCGATTGTCGCGAAAGGAGAGACTGTAGGAATGCGCGCTGGCAAGGTCCGTACACCTCATGATCTGCACTTTCTTCCATGAATGGCATTGGCGTGGTGATGTTGTACAGTGATGTATCGCGGGTGAGGACGTGTACGCGTAGTGGAGACGCGACTCACGCGAATTAAGAAGCATTGCGGTCCACGATGCCGAGGTGTTCACCCACCCTTATCCCATCATCGTCCCTGTGGCAGTTCTACTTGACGAATCTGCATACTTTATCACGCAATCGAGACATGGTGTCGCAATCGGACCTAGTCAAAGAAGAGAGCGGCGTAAACAGCACGATGCAGTAGAAAAATCGGCCTTTCACTTGTCTAGTTCTGTGGTTAGACTTTCCACATTCTAGAATGGCGCGGCATGCGTCTTTGACATCACCTGGATAACAACAATCCGCATCCTCATCTACCAGCAGCACTATCAACAACAGCCGTATCCTACCAAGACCAATATTCATAACTCTTGTATCAAGCTCGCAGCATGGCCTCCTATCTCCCAAACCTGCGACGAGACAACATCGCCCTGTACACAATTCCAGCATTTTGGGTATGCCACGACCTTGGTCGAATCTCATATGCCTTCTAACGTATTCGCAGGCCATATCCATCTACCCACGTCTCTTTGCCGCTAAGCTTTTCGAGACCGAGACCCGCGAGAAGTTTGACGCCAAAGCCCCTCGAGATTTCCAGGGTGTGGTCGCAGCCAACCTGACATTGGACGAGTCCAAGAGAGGACGCATTCGTCGCGCTGAAGCAGCTTGCTCCAATGGTTTTGAGAACTTTGGGCCATTTGCCGCGGCTGTGACCGCAGGAAGTCTTGCTGGGTTAGATGCTTTGACGCTCAATGGCTTGACTTTGGGATATTTGGCTAGTCGAGTCTTCTATAATTGGTGCTATATCGCTGGTGAGAATGCTGGAACGGCAAAGGCCAGGACTGCGGCGTATATGGGTGGTCTGGGGATGCTGTTCACGATATTCATCAAGGCTGGGCAGAAGCTGAATGGGCTGAGAGCATGAAGGATTTAATGGTTGGATGGCAATGTCTTTCGTTTCGCTTGGTCAAACTCGCGAGGAGCCTTATGCTCATGCGCATGCTACTAGCCTCCATAGAAGCCATCAAGGCGGAGGGTATATTTCTCCATGAGCGCCTGAAGCCATGCAGCAAACCCAGCAGTACAGATACCCATACACTGCAATGCAAGAAACACCATGGCATCTCCCATATTGGCATAAATCGTGACCGCCTCTTAACGGTAAGACTTCTGGTAGCGAGCACGAGCACCTGGACCACCGAACTTCTTTGGCTCGCATCGTCTGTTGTCAGCGACAAGGAGGGTACGGTCGTAAGCAACAAGAGCCTGCTTCAGCTGGTTCTTGGAGTGCTCATCGATGTACTTCTGGTAGTATGCGATCTGCGCAAGTCAGTATTTGTGAGGGTGCCCGTTGCAGTGGGACTTTAACGCTCGCGCATGCTACGGCTTGATGCCATGTGTGAAATCATGCTGCAGCTGCAACTCGAGGTCTCAGACCGTGAGGTTTGTACGTACGATGCTCTTGGCGATGGCTTGACGGATGGCGTAGACCTGGGAGGTGTGACCACCACCACGGACACGGACGCGGATGTCGACATCGGCTGCGAAGACATATGTTAGCTTGTGCGCTTCTTCTCATCCGATATATGTGCCAGATCCATTTCATTCCTGCTGCGCGCAAATTGCCTGTGCGCAATTTCCACCTCTTTCTCTTCTGCATTCCCTGCCAACGCATTGAGATCAACGTACCGAACTTGTCGAGACCGAGAAGGAGGATTGGCTCGTAGACCTTGAAGCGCAAGATCTGTGGCTCAACGAGCGAGAGCGGCTTGCCGTTGACCTTGATCAAGCCCTTGCCCTGCTTGCAGTGCGCGACTGCTGTGGCAGTCTTCTTCTTGCCGAAGCACTGGACGCTCTGAGCGGCAGCCATATTTGCGGAATGGATGTCGGAGGTGAGGACGGAGAAAGTGAGCGCTGGGTGACGGTGTGCTTGAGGATTTCTGGTGTGGTCTTTTCGAATTCGTGATTTCTCGGGAGCGGGCCGAAGTGGAAAAGGGCCAAGACCTAGTGCCTGAGGCTGACATCTTGCGCTTGCGCTCTCGACCACAACTTGCACATCTCCCCGCCAGATCCATCGTATCAGTTCATCATAGTACGAGGCAGAAGAAAGGCTGAGATGGAGTCTGGTGCGCAACTTACATTCACCAGAAAGGAGCTACTGCAGTCACCACATAATATCACTGGACCTCGAAATGAGCAATGAACGAAGGGGCCAGAGACTTTTTGCATTCGGATCTAATGGCTCTGGACAACTAGGCATCGGGCACAAAGACGATGTTTCGGCGCCTCAGCAATGTGTCTATGGTTCTAGCCTTGGGTTCACGGTCGTCAAACAGCTTGCTGCAGGAGGCAATCATGCTATGATCCTACACGCCAACGGTGATATAGCCTCAACAGGAGACAATAGCGATGGCCGATGCTGGTATGAAGAGCCGGAGGCGAGTGATAGGTGGTCTACTAATGAAAATGTCGCATCGGCGGAGGCTGCGACGCCAGCCACAGAGCATCTTGCTGCCACCTGGGCCGCTTCTATCGCTGCATGTCGAAGCAATTCACGTGCAATCATGTCCTGTGGGGCAGGCAACTCTGGGGAGCTTGGCCTAGGCCGCAACATAATTACTGCACAGACTCCGCAGCGCATCAATTCCTCCTGGCCAGAGACCGCCACTATCACAAAACTAGCTTCATGCATGGGCCATGTTGTTGCTGTGCTTTCGAACGGCGAGGTCTGGGGTTGGGGTAAAGGACGCAAAGGTCAGCTGGGCCAACCAACTGAGAACGTCTGGACACCACGCAAGATAGAGGGCATTCCATTCTTCGCTGTCGAGGCAGTCTGTGGTAAAGATTTCACATGCATCTTTGGCGACCCTGCAACGGGAGAGCTCCTCGTGCTCGGATCAATTGGAAGTGATCGCTTTGGAATCGGATCCAATACTCCAACATCGGTCGCTGGATGGAAACAAGTCGCAGCGAGCTGGGGTAGCATCTATGTCCTGTTTCCGTCGGGTGAGGTGGTTTCTTGGGGCAGGAATGATCATGGCCAGCTTGCGCCTCCGAATCTTCCGTCTTTGGAACGCATTGCATCAGGAAGCGAACATTGTCTTGGTTTGACAAAGACTGGCAAGGTGCTGGCATGGGGATGGGGTGAGCATGGCAATTGCGGTACGTCAACCGATGAGTCAGGCGACGTCAAAGGTCGATGGAATGAGATCCCTCTGCCTCACCCGGTAACTTCCATTTTCGCCGGATGTGCGACCAGCTTCATTGTGACGGAAGTTGATGGCGGATGAGGGTGGTATATCGTACTGATGGCGTTTCGGCCGCAACCAAAATCGCCATATGCCTCTTCAGTCGAACATGCCGTGCAGCTGCAACTTGGTCAGTCTTCTGAAAAGCACAAGATTATGGTAGATGGCGTCTGCCATCAACATCATCATTCTCACCTGTGAAAGTCGCTGGGTCGGCGCAAGCCCCGAAGCCATGTTCTGGCTGTACGGTCCAGACTCATGGCTTGGCATAGATGTGTCTCGACTCATAATCGGCCGATTTCGGCCACTCAGGTCCCTGATGGTTGGCCGTATGCTGGCAGAGAAATTGTCATTACTCGCATCCCATCCGAGCATTCCGTCCTCGTCCTGGTCATAATTTGGAGGGTCCCAGGTTTGGTCATCATCGTCACCTTCTGTGGGTACGAACAGGCTTTCTGGATCTGGATCATCGTCTTCCACAGCAATAGCTGTTGGTCGCGGTCTGTCTCGCGCTGCCATACGTTGACTCTGACTCGCAAGCGGTCTGCCAGCGCTTGGTCGACCGGGCGGTGGCATTTCGGGGGTTGATCGGCCATTACGCTGCGGTGGAACGACGACAGAAGGCTGGCGAGAGGAAGTCTCATTCGGACGTGTTGAGACAAATTTTGGTGCTGAGCTGCTCGAGGATGCTGATGCTCCGCGATCACCAGTGGTCATCAATGTGAATTCGCAGTGAATGCCATGATTTTGGTAGGTGAATTGTAGAGGTCGGTTGGGGTACGAGAAGTATGCGTGAATAGGTCCACGTAATGTTTCGGCGTGGGTGACGATAGCTCTGAAGTCTTTGACGCTGATGATAATGTGCATGCCTTCTTGCATGTGGAAGTCCTCGAAGTCTTCCGTGTGGATTGCGATAGCAGTCTCAAGTGGCTGCTTGAGCACTTCTGAGGTGTCGTTAGTAAGTCAGTTTTGCAAACGAGAAGACGTCGACATGCCTTTGCCATCTTGGACCTTGTCAGTAAAGCTGGTCAGGACCGCCTTGCCGTCTTGAGCCAGGAAATCTAAGTGCTCTGTCTTCGGGTGAAAGTATTCGACATATTCCCTCACAACACGAGACGAGATGCGAAAGCCTTGAGAAGCAGTCGTCCGGTCAAACAGGGCATGCATAACCTCGGACGATTCATATGTCAAGCGGAACGTCTTCGTCATGCCTGGGTGTCTTCAGTGAGGACATAGGAGCATGGCAAGTGGCAAGGAGAAAACGTACCATGCTTGGCCAACATCTTCACGACAAGACGACATTCCGTCTTATCTTCTTGATCTTGTACGGTCACATCACAGCGCTCGATGCCGGGGTTCTTGCCAACAGCATCTGGCGTGCGGCCTTTGAAGACAGATAGCAGAGACTTGTTGGGAAGCTGACAGGTAAAGCGGTCGGCGCCGCGACTGGCTTGACTGCTCGACTCAAAGTGGTAGTGTAGGAAGAACGTGTTGGCATGGAGGGCAAACGAAGCATATGCAGTTCTGGAGGAATTGAGGGCGGTGAGAGCGAGCTATGTGGCAGTCAGTCAGCATATATGGTGAAGTAGTGCCTCGAAGACGTGCCCTCTCACTTCTTGCCTCCAGTGACACGGTGTCGCCAAACTTCGCGAGGCAGTTCAAAAGCTCGTGTAGACGGCCAGTAGCTTCTTGCGTGAGCGAAAAGCTCAAGAGCGCCATTTGGCATTTGGTTGATGAAGTCACCGCGTATGGTATTCTACTGTATAATACTGTATAATATTGGTGCCAGTCTTGGCGCGTCCCGGAAAGAGGAGGCGACGCGCTTCAACGCGGCCTCATCAACAAACACAACATCAATGACCGCCTTTTCTGGCCATTTGTAATCAATTCCATCAATTGAAAAGTCTTGGCCGATTGTCTGAGTCTTGCGGCCGAGATGTCTTCGACTGCGCTCCACGCACTCCCAGCAGATTTGTTCCATCTTCTATCGTCGGAGCTATCAGATCGCTTGGACTTTCCAACACTCTACAACTGTGCTGTGAGCAGCAAACAACTGGCGAATGCTGGTGCCATCAATGCGCTCTATCGGTAAGCCTTCTCCCTATGCTCGAATTCTTTTGCATGTTGTTGAGTCTCAGCAGGATAAGCGCTCAAGCTCCAGTAGCCGGTGGCGGAGAAGGTCTGCCTTTGGCGGAACAGGAACTCGTCGTACAACGATGGTCCATCCTATGGCGGACCATAACATTGTCAGCTTTTGGCAAGACTGTCTTTCCGTATTGCCGTCACCTACGCTATCTGGATCTGAGGAACCTTGGTCAGCTGTTGGACGACGACAAATTCAGAGGTAAAATCTCGAAGCATTTCTTTTCTGCCGAATTGGCACACTTTCATCACGTCTTGCAGACTCCCGTCGGAAAAGGACGTGCGGCACGCCTCGATGTCAAGAAGATCATCACTGGCATCGGCAATATCGTCACACAGAACGCGCCCTTGCTCGAAGCTCTTTCTGAACCGGCAGATTCAAATATCTTCTCACATGCCCTCTCCGAATGGGCTCCTCGTCTTCTTAAATTGAGATCTCTGGATTTATGGGACGGCAAAGCGCTGGCTGATGAGAATCTTCGAAATCTTCTGCATGCCCATTGTCCAAACCTGAGCAGCTTGAGGATATACCTGTCTCTCAACGAGGATGCCGACCACACCTTGGCCACTTTCATCAGTGGCATGCAGGAGAACCAACTCATCAACTTCGAGAACATCGGAAGTTGTCGCATAGGGGCTGCAACGTGCCTCGCGTTGAACAATCATGGTCAAAGCCTGGAGTCACTCAAGCTCTGCTTGGCCAATGAGGACCTCCCAGCTCTCGGGCTACTCCAAGGCTGCACTGCTCTAGAAAATCTGGCTCTTGCTTCTACAGAGCGTAACAATCCTGTGGACCTCAAGGCAACTCAGAACGATGCCTACCTCGAGATCATAGATTGGCTTTCGAAATGCAGCTCGCTCAAAGAGATCGGCTTTACGGACTTCGTCTCAGCGCCCGACCTGCTCCTGCCTGTTCTATTGAACAAGGAAGTAACGTTGCAAAAGCTGCAGATCAATGCCAACGAGAACACTATGTACATCGTCAAAGACCACCACGATTTCCATCAAGCTCTTAGCCAGCAACCTGGTCTCCGCCGGCTACTCTTGAGAGCAGATCCCGATCCTCTCGGAAGCTCTGACGATATCGATACCTTAGTGAATGCCTTCTGCTCACTCACGGAATTGCGAGAACTGAATTTGATCCGAATCTCGGATTACTTTTCCAACAAGCATATCGCTGACATTGCTGAGGCACTCACTAATCTGGAGGACCTGTGCATTGGTGGCTATGGCATTGATGATGGAGTCTTTGAAAAGCTCGCCGAGCTACGAAACTTGCACTCCCTGACCTTCAACGGCATTACCTCGTTCAGTGTCAACGGTATTCTCGACTTCATCAATAAGCTTGGAGATGGCAATCGAGGTCTTTCACTATCAATCGATGCTGCTGATCCTGATTCAGCGATCCCACAGGAGAGCCAAGAGATGATCCGAGACGTGAGTGACATGCATAATGGGTCGATCTGGATATGGTCTGCTTCCAGCTGAACACTGGCTAACTTCTTGAACAGGTCATCGCGCAGAAGCTAGAAGGAAGATTCGATTATACCTTGCTAAGAGATCCTAATGTTCCTGAGTTCGATACCGATGATTCGGAGTAGACATTGGCGAGATCTTTTGTGTGGGATAGATCAGGCGTACTCGCTGGAGTGTCAAGGACCATCGCGACAGAAAGCGTTCCGACTGTTTCTTCGACCGACAAATCATATTTGCGGACCATCAAGTCCGCTACATGTTGCATGAAAGGAAGCACAGTAGCACAACTGTCACACAGCGTCGGCCAATGACGTGTCCCGAACCCCACCACCACCCAATCAATCTCAGATGTCGGCCAAGCTTCAGGAACGCGCCATGCAAGAAACAACAACATGAGGTGAACAGTCGAGATGAAGCGGATACTGCTGATCGGAGGGTCGGATAGCTCTGGCGGGGCGTGAGTGCAATGACCCATGTATTGATATAGCTCAGCCAGGCTGATGAGAAATATCCAGTGGCGTTGAAGCGGACCAAAAAGTGGTGGCTTCACATGCGTGCTATGCCATGACTGCGACTGCCGCATTGACAGCACAAAATACCCAGGGCGTCCACGACATTCACGAGACTCCCTCGAACTTTGTGGAGAAGCAGATCGATGCTTGTGTTGAAGACATTGGTGTCGATGTCCTCAAAACAGGTGTGTTCACGATCGGCACTGCAAGATCGCCGAACCTGGAAGTACTGATCTTCTTCAGGCATGCTGGCTTCGGCTCAGACCGTCTCGGTGGTCGCCAATGCCATACGCAAGCACAATATTGCCACGACTGTGATCGATCCTGTACGCCAACTGTGACTGCTAGCTCATTCACTGCAGCTGATATTTCAAAGGTCATGGTCGCAACCAGTGGCGCTCAGCTTCTGCCAGAGTCCGCAGTCAGCACAATATGCTCGGAACTGTTACCGGTCACCACAGTCTTGACACCAAACATCCCTGAAGCCAATCTCATGCTCAAGAAAGCAGGCAAAGATGCTATTGATGTTCAAAATCTCGATGGTCTAAAGTCATTGGCAGCTGCAGTCCACGCATTAGGTCCCATGAGCGTGCTTCTGAAAGGGGGCCATCTTCCACTGTCCTGCGATTACGACGTCGCCAAATCAGAAGATGACAAAAAGATCGTTTGCAATGTCCTCGTCGCCGGCAATTCGATAGACGTCATCGAGTTCCCCTACCAGAAATCCGAGAATACACACGGCACCGGATGCTCCTTGGCCTCCGCTCTTGCTTGCAACCTTGCACTTGGCCATGATCTGGTAAAGTCCGTTGTTGCTGCCAGCCGTTATGTGGACGCCGGGATCAAGTCTGCTGTCAAGCTTGGTCGCGGATCCGGACCCATTAATCACTTTCACTCCCTTCAGATTCTGCCATTCCCTCCTGGCGGCTTCGTCGATTACCTTCTTGACAGGAAGGACGTACAACCAGCTTGGTACGAGTTCACACACCACGAGTTCGTTGAGCAGATGGGAGCCGGCACGCTTGATCCAGAAGCTTTCAAATACTACATGATCCAGGACTATCTCTACCTAATCCACTTTGCCCGAGCGAATGCACTAGCCGGCTACAAGGCTAAGAATATGGACGACATTGCCGGTGCCGCAACGATTGTCACGCACATAAGGAACGAGACTGAGTTGCATATCAACGAGTGCAAGGACTTCGGTCTGACTGTGGAAATGATGGAGGAGTATGAGGAATCCCAAGCTTGTACTGCATACACAAGATACGTGCTTGATATTGGGCAATCCGAGGACTGGCTGGCGCTCCAGATCAGTCTTCTGCCATGCTTGCTGGGATATGGCATGATTGCTAGGAGATTGAAGAAGTTGCAAGAGAACAGCCCACCAAAGACACCGAATCGATACTTGACGTGGATCAACAACTATGTCGCGGAGGACTATACAGCAGCAGTGATGAAGGGCTGTGGTGAGTGGCGGCCGCGATCGTGCTCTTAAAGATGTGGAGCTGACCTTTGCAGAATTGATCGAGAAACATGCCTTCCAGCAGTCTCCCCATCGTATCGAGGAGCTTGTGAAGATATTTATTCATGCTACCAAGATGGAGACGGGATTTTGGGAGATGGCCTCAGCACCCGAACCGAGCACAAAAGTTGATAGGAAGTCTGAGATCAGAAAGACGCATCACAGCCACACTCGCTGGTGATATGCTTTCAATTTCTGACACGCTTTCCCTCTTCTAGCTGAGAAAAGAGGTGCGTGCGGATTAGCCTCTGCGCAAGTGCATACATCGCTTGTGGATTCGCTTTCTGCTGATGCAGACTCTGCTTGTAGCAGCGGTTCACAACTCTCTCATCTATCAATCGGCCTTGTCCATCGTCGCGCGCACGCGAATCAATACACAGGGGCCTTTACGACCACCTCAACGGCACCCGAAATGACGTCCCCAAGTGTTGTCCGTTTGTGACAATCGCCCAACCAAGGCATTGCAACCTTTCCAACTACTCCGATGAACCTTTTGTAGAAAACTTCGACTCGCATGCAATCCTCATGCTGCGGAATGAGGTTGATGCGACTCCACGACGATTGATAGTCTGCGGACACGCGCTCGTTGGAACTCGACGAGATCCTGCTTGCTGTCTTGTTCCGAACTCCGGCGATGGAGTTTTCCTCGATGAAGAGCTCTAGCTCCAAGCACTCATCGTTGTAGTCAACCAGGGCAACTTGAAACGGATGCATGGCGCGCCGAATACGGAGATCTTGAAGGACTTCCTTTGCACGTTCGAAATCTGGTACGCGGTCTGGCTCGAGTAGCATTCGCTTGTTGATGTGCTTCGAACTTGTGATGGTGTCTTTGAACATCATGTTGACGCGCTGCAAGGCGGACAGCTGGATTGGGTCGGCGAAGAGCAGAATGTTCTCGAGCAGCGATCATCACAAAGAGCACTTTGGCTGCGATCGCCTCGATGCAACATTATAGGCAGGCCTCGACTTGATTGTAGTCAACTTCGCACTCAATCGTGCTCGACGCTCCTTTCATCCTCTTATGCCAAATTTGGTACAACTCGTGGAATTGATTGTGCTTAACGCCATTTGATCTCGCCGCCGCAGATTGCCCCTTTATTGTGCTCTTTTCCAGTGTCACTCGGCGACTCGTTGTCCTTTGGCTACCACTGAGGTCAAATCATAGTGTCGCTACGGACGAGTCCGACGACCACGTGCTTTCTTGCTCGAAGGGCGACAAGGACGTACCAAGTAAGTGAGCGTGTGGTATCAACAACGAGCGCATCTGTCCGGTTTGTCGCAGAAGTTGGTGGGTCCAATAGCTTAGGCATGTCAGTATTGCAAGCCGTGGACACGTGGTGATGGCCCGCATTATGAGCATTTGGAGTCGTCGAGTCAGTGGTCCATATGACACCCGGACGCGTGCTTGTGTTCCTAGCCTGACTCGTGTGTCCGGCATCACGTCCCATGCGCACACGAAGATGGCGTAAGAGAGCGGATTGCGTCTTCGCATGTATGAGTCGCGACGAGCACCGCCTTGAGTTGTGAATAACAAGACAGTGTGCGGAGGCGTCTCCTGATGGTACATCCCTGCAGTGATCGCAGCAAGCTGTCGACAGCAGCCCTACGTTCGTTCCTTGTCAGTGTCTCTGTGAAACTTCATCCGGACTCGAGGTACTTTCGCATCATTTGTGCACGCTGGTCTACTCGGTTTGTGAATAGTAATGGAGGTGACGCGGGAGTCGTGTGCAGACTGAGACTCTCGGCGAATCGTGCTGTGTCGCTACGGTAGCAAGGCTGCGTATGTTCCAATTACGCCGACAATAGTTCAAGACAAACGTCGTCTTCCAGATGTTAAGCAACTATATATACCTCCACAAGTACTGATCAGATAAGCCATCGCACGAGCCGCGATATAGGGGTGGGATGTGATGACTTGATCAACTTAGTCCAGCGGTGTGTAAGACGACAGCTCACAGCAGCTCTGCATGGTGGCTATATAACTATACGGTCTGCCTCAGACCTATATTGAGGCTATGCCGCCGTCTCGACAGTCAATGGGTCATCGACTCGGTTGAAGCTATGCCCATTTCAGCGTTTTTCAGACGGGCTTGTATATGAGCATAGCGCTAGAAGATTCTCAAAGCCTTCTATACACCAGAAGAAATCTGGCTAGCGAAACAACAAGAGCCTGCTAGTCTGTGTCGTCAATTCCATTCGGTCGGGATGGCTTTGCGATAGACGCAGACTATACGAACATGCTCATGGATCCAGCCTTGTAGCATTATTATACTTCGCAAGCGCGAGTGTGGCTTTGATGATGCATCGGACATCCCACGAGGGTCGTTCCCTGTACAGGACACCAGACTAGTGACTCGCATGAGCATGAGCACCTCGTTGCGTGAACCGGGCTCCGCATCGCAGTAGTCTTGTGTACCACTCGCGACAGCAGCGCTTGTTTTCGGTACTTCTCGGTCGGGATGCCGATGGTCGTGAACAAATTCAGAGGTGCGGAACCGGTAGACTACCGTATAACGGCGGCGGACCTTGAGAATGCTTTCTTCTTCCCGTCTCATCCTCATACGTGATGCGGCCTGCCGCAGATGGGCAGACTCACTCGCCAATTGAAGTAGTAGATTGGCCGTTGCCGGCACATGAGCAGCAGCTTGCGTCGACCGTCGACCGTCGACCTGTCGTGCAACCTTCGCTAGAGCAAGCACTATATGTGACTGGATCTCACTCGCGACACTTCATGTGTGTTTAGTGCGTCTTAGCTGCCGTTAGCCAACTCGCAGCTCTCACATCCCGCTAATAAAGGATTCCATGGCGCAGTCGCCGTCTGCACCGCGTGTATTCGGCGTGCAACCGGCTAGCACAGGTGACTGGCTCCCGGGTCCGGGTAGACGAGATGGCGCAAAGGCGGCAGAGCATGGCTTGACACCTAACTCGCAAGTAGTGATATCTTGAAAGCTTGGCGTCGTGTATGCTGCTATGTCTTCGAGCTTTGCTTTAACTACAAGTACAAGCACGTCTCGCCTTCCCCAAGCTCTCCATCTCAGTATGCCCTTCCCCCGACCACTCTGCTCAGATCATCAACAATGCATATGCTGAAGCTGACTCTAGTACTGAGAAAACACCGCTGCACAGAACGCCGTGTAAAGGTGCAAAATCACTCTGCTTCTCGAAAACTTTCAATGTCTGCCTCCGCTTGCTCGAAGGTTCATATTGGTATCACCGGCCGTTAAGAAATGGGAATGCCAATGGCCTGAAGCCGTAAAATCATCCACGCGTGCACTCACCAAGCCGCATCCGAATGTACACCCATGAACACCGCTTTCTCTGGTCGACGGGATGAATGAGCTATCCGCCCGACGAGATGAATGGCTCCTTGAAAATGCAAAAAGACCAGGTGAACGTCCCAGGATATCCTCCGCGCGGAATCCATGGCATCAGTCGGTAGCATCCTTGCTGTCCGTACGATGTCTGCCGAGCCATTTGTCAAGAGCATCCGCCTATGGCTGCTGGTATGCTTGGCCCTGACTTTGATCGTGCGCTACACGCTGGTCAATACCCCATTCGCGAACGATGCAAAAGTGTTACACACGTTGCTGGTATGGGATCTGGCTGCCATATGGGCTCTGCGGGTAGCCTTGAGCACCGTACATCTGGCTGTTGCCGGAATACTGCTGTGCGCCATCGACTTGCTGCGGTTGAGCATACTGACCAGGTGCCTGGCCTGTGGCGGGTTGGTAGCCGATGGGAGGTAGTTGAGGGCCTCCCATTTGCGGTTGCATCATGTTGGGTTGTCCGTAATGACCTGGCTGACCTTGGGCTTGTGAGCTGTCCTGACCCGACCGTTGGGCTTCTTGGCGCTGACGCTCCTCTTCGGCTTTGCGATTGTTCTCTTCCTCCTTCTTCTTGGCTTTCCATTCTTTGCGAATCTCCTTGAACTCTATGTGTCGCAAACTAGTCAGCATGTATGCAGGGCGAAATCCCAAGGTGATGGTAAGGCTAGCTCGCGCTAAGGTGTGGGCATGGATGAGCCTGATGCTTAGCGCCCGCACGCGACGAGCGTTTTGACACGCGACCGGCGCAAACACGCAGCATTGCACGCGAATTCAGCTTGCAGACAAGCATAAAACAACGCACAATCAACTGATCAACATCTATGAACGTACCTTCTGGAGTTCGCTTGGTGCCATGAGATTGCATCGTCACGTGTGCGTTCAAATGATTCAACGTGCCGTATGCCTTCTCACAACCGTTCCAGCCGCATTTGTACATGCGCTCGATTTCCTCATAGCGCCTTCGAGGCCTCTTGTGCTGCTGCGCGCCAGGAATCGGCACAAACGAGTACACAGTCGAAAGCGGATGCCCGCCCTGCGTCACGTTAGGAAACATCATACCGGGATGCGCACCAGGGTATGTACCCACCGCTGGCGGTCTTGGGATCGAATGCGCGACCATGTTAGGAGCTGCTCCCCCTGTCGTGGCCGGCGAGTGGCCATAGCCCATCGGCTGTTGGTAGTGGCCAGCCCATTCTGGTCGGCCGTACGATGTCATCTGCTGGCCCGCGTACTGTGCGGGCATTTCTTGTTGTTGCGCGTAGGGCGAGTAGCCATGCTGGGGAGGGTAGGTGGGGCTCGGCTGAGCAATGGAGGGATCTATTGGTACATCGTTGTCAGACTTTGCGTTGTTTGACGCGTGACCCGGGTGGTTTTGAGTGCCATCGGGCATGTTGAGGGACGGACTTGATGTTTGCGCCATACCGCTCTGCGCGCCTGCAGGATAGCGTGACTGCTGCTGGCCGTCGGTGTACGAGCGTTGGATGTATTCAGGGAAGCTTCCTGAACGCGCCGATTGCGGCAGTCCGTAACTTGAATCTGGTGTCGCAGACGCGGAGTGGTAACTGGACGATTTGTAGTCTTGGCCGGCCTGATATTGCACAGCAGACGCTTGATCTGTGGAGGATCCTTCAGACTGATGCCCGTTGTATGGCGCGTATGGAGAGCTCAAACCTGACTGCGGGTATTCCGGCTGCCTACCATCCATTGACTGGGGACGGTCTTGTTGCAGGTGCGATGCAAGGATCGCGCTTAGAGAAGCGTCGCTGGTTTGAGTGGGCTGGGTGGATGGCGTGTTGTAGACTCTGGACATGCTACGTCCAACAAGCGAAGGACTTGTTGCAGCACCGATGGGACTAAACAAAACACGCTGACAGCGCGCCGTCGAGTACAAGTGCCCGCTGAAGAAAGCCGGAGAAAGGCTGTTGTTTTGCAGAAGGGTAGCGCGGTCCTCGGTACGTCTGCTACGAATGTCTTGCGTC
Organism: Pseudocercospora musae; assembly: GCA_001578225.1. NCBI lineage: Eukaryota > Fungi > Ascomycota > Dothideomycetes > Mycosphaerellales > Mycosphaerellaceae > Pseudocercospora > Pseudocercospora musae. The sequence continues at coordinate 7,733 of LFZO01000011.1, read as the reverse complement.
TTGCAGATGAGCCTTCGAAGCAAGCTCCACACCAGATGCTTCTAGCGCGCCGTCCAAATCAAGTGGGAGAAACCGCGGGCGCAGACAGGAACCAGATAGTAGTGCCAAGTGCCTCGAAGCTTTGCAGGTTGACCCGAACCGAATTTCCGGCGCAGAATGGGACAAGATTGAGCCTAGACGAGGATGGGTAGGGTGGGCGCTCGCTGTGTTGCAGAAGGGAGGGTGCTAGAGAGAAGACGGATAGTGTGGTTTGTAGCAGCGTATCGTGGCGAGTGCCCTGAAAATAGCGTTGTGTAGCGGCGCCTGATACGGATGGCACAGGGACACGGTGAGGTAATTGTGCCGGGCTGGACGATCGTCGTCTAGCTGCCGGAGGGCGGGAGTCGGTGTTGAGGCAAGCGTGATGGAGACTTCACGAGGAGGCTGCAGAGTGGGAGCAGCGGGAAAAGTGGGCTTGCGCTCCAGAGCTTTGCAGTCGAGTGAGGAGAAGAGTGAGGTGCGAGCTGGGATCACAAGCCCACACACAAGGTCAGGCGGGCGGGCGGACGGGCTGGCTGGCTGGCGAGGACGACGGTGACGGCAGGCAGTTAAAGCGAGCGCAGTGGTTCGGTGGCCCAGAGAGCAACTTCGGGCGGACGGTTGCCTCTCTGCAGCGCAGATGTGTCTCGGTTGCAGCGTCGGCTCTGTTTCTGCTGCTGGAGTGCACACGCGCAGCGAGATTAGAGTTTCGCAGAGAAAGCAAAAGCCGCGTCGATTCGATGATGGCCGTGACGCACGGACTCACGGGGCTTGGCGCAGAGAATCGACGAATCGACGAGTAATCTGCCGCGTTTCGCCGTGGCCACTGGATGACGGCGCGCGGGCGCAGCGGTGAATGGCCGGCTGAACCCCGTGAATAAACAAATGCTGCTGCTGATGATGATGATGATGATTATGTGGGTGCACGGGCCGCGCAGTTGTGTGCCAGTGCCAGTGCCAGTGCCAGTTGCACGTATACTGTATGTACTGTACAGTAATGCTGGCCAGCTGGGTGGCGGAGCCTCTCTCTGCGTGTGGTGCTGCAATGCTCCGAGCGGGAGCTAATGGTAAATGCAGCGCTGCTCGAGGCTCGCGGCTCGCGGGAGCGGAGGACGTGTTGTTGTTCTTCACTGGAGGCTCGGGTGCGGGAAGGCTAAGGCAGCGAGAGGCTAGAGGGTGTCGCTAAGTCCCAAGCGGCAGTTCCTCTCAGCACCTCACTCTGTGACCTGAGGCCTCTCAGAGCTGCGTGGAAATAAGAGGAGGAAGCGAGGCGGGAATGTCGATGGAGCGCCGCCCACGCCCACGCCCACGCCCACGCTGCAAGGTGTACTGTACTGGCAGGTGCTGAGGTGCAGCGGGCGACGCGTCAGGTCGATTTTCTGCCGCGGCGCGTTGTACTGTAGCCGGGAGGCCTCTGCGGCGCTGGAAAACAACAAAGCCTGAGGCGTGCGCTGCAGTGGCTGCCGCTGCCGCTGCCGCTGCCGCTGCTCGTGTGTTTCCGCGACGTTCGTTCACAGTGCTCACTGCACAGTGCACACCAGCAAACTTCGCAAAGCACCACGGATGCGTCTGGAGATTGAGGCTGAAGCGATCGTGCACTAGTGGAAAGGTGCGAGTGAAGAGAAGAGCTTGACCAAAGCGAGCTAGAGGCGAGGTAATAAGCTCGGCTCAGGGAAGGGCAAGAAGTGTGACTGCATGATGTTCCGCTGCCGCGCCTGCGCCTGCGCCTGCGCCTGTCGCAACTTCATCACGCATCATCACAATAAAATAATGCCCATCACAATACAGCCCGCTCCGCATGTGCCATTCTGTACACTCTAACTCTCTGTCGATGCATTGCTGTGATCTCGGGTCCGCGGGCGCAGCCGATGGCTGGTAAGTTGTAACCTGCGAACAACAGCCGCGCACCGTGGCCCTCTAGAACTACTCGCTGCCGACTGCCCTGCTGGCTGAGTTGGAGCACATGACAGGCGGTCAGCGGTCGGCGGTCAGCGGTCAGCTCACCATGCAACATCGCAAGCCAGGGGTGCTCGCTGCAAAGCTCAGATATCTTCGAGGCGAATTCGGCGTGGAAATGGTACGTCCAATAGCAATTGCCAATATTGCATCGCAACGCGTACTGCTGCTTTCCAAATCGAAAAAGCGGGCATCAGTGCATCATCACTCCCGGCCGGACAGCGAAGCAGATGATCAGCCGAAATGTGATATGTGGATGGCTCTACGTAATTGCTGCCGTGAAGAATCGTGTCTCATTGGCCACTGTCGCCTCCACAATTAGCATTTGCGCATCGTGAGACTATCGGCCTGCGATACCTGGTCCGGCGCATGACCCGAGAGAGATGTCTGCGTTTTGCTGCCTGCCCATGTGAAAGATGGAGCTCGTTATTAGTCGTTACTCCGCCGGTCTCATCAATGTTCACACGCTGAGACAGGAGGCTGCATCAGCTGTCGCCATCGCTGGCCTGGCCATGTCGTCGCCGCGTGAAGTACCTGGCCGCTGTCTGTGATGCGGATTCCAGGATTGTTTGCGCAAGAACAGCATCCCTCCACATGGCCATGACCGGCAAACGCCGCTTGCTGGGGTGCGCTCATCACTACAATACAATGCTACAGTACGTGATCCCACCCTGCGTATTTGCAAGCCGTTGTTGTCAGCGACTCAGCGCGTCCAAGGACAGCCATGCTTACGCGCTTATACGCTCCATTTTTGGCATGGCCAAGTCTGGTTGTTTATTGGCTTCCGAGGCAGTCAGCGCAAATCATCTCATAACAAACGTGGTACCAGTTTCAGGCGCTGGAGGAGGATGTGGGCGTCTGTTCCTCCTACATCTTGGTCTGTAGCGTCGCATAGCGGCAGATCGCCGTCTTTCTTATGTCGACGTCCTCTCCGTGGAGGGGTATCCGGCAGAAGTGTGTCAGTATCTCGAGACTCTCTCTCTGCGCTGCGTTTGTTCATGGGCGTGATCGTATAGCACTACGACATTGCGCATATGGGCCATGGCGCGCACAAGCTCGAACGCATGCGCGGACGACCAACACCCGCTGCGTCTGTGCTCGAGATTTTCTTCTCTTGGCTAGTGTGGCCGCGACTCCTTTGCTTAACTACGAGTCGAGGACTGCGCCTTACCGAGCATCCTCACGGCGTCGACCAAGACCCTTGATAGGACGGGACAGGTGTGCATCGCAGGCTCATAGGCTCATAGGCTCATAGGCTCATGCTGCTTGCATTCTTCTCGTGGCTGCTCATGGACCAGCTCGCCGACGTCGAATCATAACAGTGCATGTCTGCACTCCGTGGAGGCCGTGACGGATGACCAGTCACAACTTGCACGCTGCGTGGCCGCTGCAGCGTTTCAATATTGACAACTTCCTCCTGCAGATGTTAGCAATGCGCGAGCCGCATTTACCGATCGTATGCAAGTTTTGAACGCAAGTCACTTAGGCTTAGGGTGCGGAACCCTTCCTTAGGGCACGGCACGCAGCCTGCCTAAGGAGGCCTTGCCGGCAACCTCTGAAGAGCCACGGGAACGTGCTTCTAGCCTCACGCCAAACCTCCAGTCAGAGCGCCCATTCTGCTGAGTAACAATTGTCCACCGACTGCGCCGGCACCGCCCTGTACATACTGTCCCGTCTGTCGGCATGTTCAAAGCACCCAGCAGCCAGCGCTTTGGGATTGCTTCGTTCTCATTCGAATGTGGTTGTGCTGAGACCATGCTAGTCAGGACTAGTCTGCCTTTCACTACTTATGCTGCACTTTACCAACGCCCTAGAGGCTAGAGATGGGACGCAAGGATTGACAAGCACATTGTGATGAGTCAGGACCGAAGTAATTCACTAAATCGCGTATTTGGCATCAATGTCGATCAGACTCGATCTCATGGTCAAGAGCTGCATATGGTCAGAGCGCTCAATGTCGAAAAAGCTTCTTGATCGGAGTGATTAGAGACGACACCGCAATCACGCCGAGATCATTATTCTGTTGTCACTCGAGAAGTATTAGCATTTCTGGCAGGGCTCACTGGAGTTTGGTACGAGAACGGACGTGGCCTGGAGTACCGCACAGTCTGCATGCCTCGCCCCTATACGAGCCGCGTCATGCCTTCATCGAGTCTTCTCGGCACTTGGAATGTTCCCAGGAATCCCAGCGGTGCCCTCAATATCTGGTAGCTTTTTTACTCCGAGAGCATGTAAGGCCACGGCTGTTTCTTTCCCAAGGCCATCGATGAGCGTGTCTCCAAGAGGCATGGGCGAATGATCTTGCGTTGCTTGGGGACGAGTGCTGGGCACAATTCTCTTCTCAACAGCCAACGCTCTTGGTCTGGAGCTCGTGGGACATTTCCACGGTGTGCAATGAGCTTCCATGCTCCACGACAGTAATTCAAATATGAGTCGATACACAACAGAGATATTCGAGATTATTGAAAAGTGTAGCCGAAAAGCACATGCTCGTTGTGAACCCAAGGTAGCTCTCACATTTCCTGACTCAACACAACAAGTGATCTCGGACTTGAGAGAAGTAATTGATGCGATGTGATTGCTATCGAACAATTTGGCAATCCTCCAGTCCGCAAGGCCCCGATAATCATCATCACTTTCCTCCTTCTCTCCGATGCTGACCATGACCAATAATGTCGTATTGGGAGCGAATCTCGCTCCTGAGCAAGGTCAACCACCGCATCGATACCTAGAATCGTCAACATGTCTCTCGTTCCTCGCAAGCAGTCCGAGAAGGAACGCTGTCCCCTGTCCAATCACATTGCTGAAGTCGAATGCAAGCTCAGACGGCTCGACGCCATAATCCGACATCACGAAACACCGTGAACGGCGTCGACCCGTTCCGTTTTTTTTTCGTGGTCCACGACTTGCGGTAGTTCCCTGTAACTGTTATAGAAACTTAGCGCCGGTTTCGAACGCTACATAATCAGATGCTATTGATCACAATTTAACTAGTATAACGCTACTAATTTTAATACTTATCGCACTTCTAGAAATAGTTATTAGAACTCTATACTATCTAGAAACGACTAAGTAAGGGATTTAGTTCTTCTATATTTGCTAAACGATATAGACTAAGTAGATAGAAGTATATAGAAGTCGTCTATTAATCCTCTACTAATAGCCTTATTAATATTAGTCTAGCTAGTCTATTAGTATATAAGTAAGTAAGTTAATATTAGTCTAGATATACTAGGAGTATATAATAGAGTATATAGATATATAGATCTACTACTTTCTAGCGATAATAGTTAATACCTTAGTACCTTATCTTTATCGTATTAGTTACTTTTACTAGCGTCTTTTAGTAAAGATAGTAGTAATCGACTATTCTCGAATAGAGTACTTTCTACTAGTCTAGTAGCGATAGTACTACTTTCTAGCGGTCTAGACTCTAGTTACTAAGGCTTCTCGCCTTCTAGCTCTACTAGAAGCCTCGTATATAGTAAATAGAATAGCCTTTACTAATAGAATATATATAAAGCGGTTATAGTCTACTAGAGTAAGCTTAGGTAGTAGCTTTCTAGCCTACTTCTAGTCGTTAATAGTTAGTACTAAGATTAAGTAAACTACGTTACTTATTTATCTCTATAAATATTAAGTTATAGTATCTCGCTTATACTAAGTAGATAGCTCTTTAGTATCTCGAAAGCGCTACTATACGTCCTTCTATCCTTCTTATACTATATATTAGTAGTTACGTAGATTGTAGGCTACTAAGTTAACTAACTAAGTTATTACTATCTTAACTAGCTCTTCTAAGAAGTCTAGTATTAGTTACCTATTCTACTAAGTAGAATATACTTCTATAGAATTAAGGCCTATATATCGCTCGAGATATAGAAGTAAGTATTACTTAGTAATTATAATACTATAGAAGAGGTATAACTAATATAAATACTAGTAAGGTAGATAGTAATAATACTAGAAGAGATAGTAGTACTATATAGATATAAGGGAATAGTTTAATTTAAGGTACTTTAACTATAGCGGCTATAGTATATACTATTCTTTATTAGTAAGTTAGACCTCTAAGTATATAGTAAACTAGCCTCTAATAGTAAGCTTATTAAATATAGGAGTATCCTTCGTAGACTAGTATCTCGTAGCCTTCTTAAAGTCCTTATTACTATACTACTATACTCGATTAAGTATCTTCCTATTAACTCGTATTATAGATAGTACTATACTAAGAATACTAAATAAGATAAGAATCTATTTCTCTATATATTTAAGTATATTATAATAACCCTCTAGTAGCGAAGTTATCTAATTTTAAATAAGTCTTAGTATACTTAAACGAGCCTAGTTTGCCTATATTCTAGACTATTTTAGTAGCTAATTTCGCTTAAGGTACGTAGCTATATCTTCCTTTCTAAACTATTAATATAAAGTAATAGCCTTATATAGTAATTTAGTATATTAGTCTTATAGGTATATAGACCTATTAAGCTAACTTAGGTAATAAGAATACGAACGAGATATAAGAGAAAGGAGAAGGAAAGGAGAAGGAAAGAAGGAGAAAGAGAAAGGAGAATAGAAATATATAATCGCCTAGATAGAAAGGATAGTAAAGGATAAAGATATATTACTAAGGGCGATAAGAATAACTATAACCGAGCTCCTTAGAGCTTCTAAAGCAATGAAATACTAAGAAGCTAATAAGATTAGAAATATCGTAAAGGAGACAATATAGTAGATATAGAAGATATAGAACCTAGGCCTAAGGACCTACGTAGAAATAGCGATAATAATCTAGTAAGGTAGCCTTTCCTAAACTCCCCGAAACTAACCTAACTATATTACCCTATATATAGATAATAAGAAAGAGAAAGAAAAGATTAGGTATCTTATAAGTAAAGAGCTAGTTACTTAAATCGGGAACAAAGTAGTAGTAATAGTAAGAGCTAGTAAGATAGGAGTTGTCTAAGTTTACCTTATAGGAAAAGGGGATAAGGAGTAACTAGAGGTAGATAAGGAGTAGACTATAGTTCTTAGCCGTTTAGTAAAGATAACTATTAGGAAGTATATAATCCTAGTATATAGAGTATCTATAAGCTATAAGCTAGATATAATAGAGGCGGAGCTCTAGAGATAGAACTAACTCTACTATCCGGAACTAAAAATTATAAGGTTAGCTTAGCTATAAGGACCTCGATAAGGTAAGGTCTTATCGAGCTAAGGAGGGCCGATAGGTATAAATGGATTATAAACTATAATAGAAGCTATAAGGAATAGTAGGGGCTAAAGTAGGAATAGCAAGTATATTGTTATCTATAGGTTGGAGCTAAACCTGAAAGGTATTAGCTTGGATTAGTTATATAATAGTTATTATGTAATCTAGTCTACCTTGGTATCCCTTGCTAAGTTACTAACTAGACTATATATTCTAATACTCCTACTTAGATTAGTTAGTCTACAAATCCTAATTCTAACTAATATAATCTAACAAGAATTTCAATTAGCTAATTAGATACAATAGCTTCTAGATTAGTATAGTATATCTAATCTACTAGGTTCAATTCCTAGATCTAGTGTTTACCTACTTAGTAGAGTTTGAACTCTTCTAAGTAAGTACTTTTGTCTCTTTTAATATTATGCTAGCTATAATTGTCTAATAAATTCCTAGAACTATAGCCCTATCTTTAGCTTAGTTAGGCTATTAGCTACTATCTCTTTTATTAGAGTATATTCTACTATAATCTTTCTTTACTACTAAA
>LFZO01001099.1:0-12707 GCA_001578225.1 Pseudocercospora musae | reverse complement strand
AATCCGTACTTCCTAGTAGGAAAGAAGTAGGTTCCTAGGAAGGACAAGGAGTATCGTCTAATTAATATAGCTACGAAGTTTAATACTATAACGATTAGAGACGCTAATCTACTACCGGATACGGATAGTTTCTTAGAAGCCTTTAGGAACTATATTATTACTACGCTAATTAATATCTTCTTAGGGTATAACTAGATTATATTAGATATCGCTAGTAGAGACCTTACGAGCTTCGATATACCGCTTAGTCTCGTACGATAGACGACTCTTCTATAGGGAGCGACTAATTCGGTTACCTAGTTTATTCGAGCTATAAACTAGGTCCTATTTACTTATATCTCGTATATTGCTATACTATTTCTAGATAATATAGGAGTTAAAGGGCTAAAGATAAGGTATAGAGGTAAGGAGGTAGAACCCGGTATTCGTCGCTTTATTCTAGAGTATATCTAGAACCTAGACTAGGTTCTATGCGACTTAGAGTATACGTATCTTACGATCTATAGCTCTAAGCTTTAACTCCTTTACTAGAAGATTAATATCGTTAACTACGTAACCGATACGAATAGGAGATATCCGGATAGCGCCTATATTAAGAAGATCGCTAAGTAGCCGATACCTACCTATTAGAAGGATATACGGATATAGGTCGGGATAGTTACCTACTTTAGGATCTAGATTAAGGAGTTCTCGATCGTTTATAAGCCGCTATTTGCGCTTCTTCGGAAGGACGCTAAGTTTCGATAGGACGAGGAGTATTAGTAGGCTAAGGAGCGGATTACGAAAGCCTTAATTAGTATCCTAGCCCTTGTATCTATTAACTATACTAAGGGAGCTAGTACTCTCGTAGTTACTATCGATTCTAGTAGGGATAGTTACGGTAAGGTACTAATATAGTACGATAGGAATAAGTCTTCTATACGCTATCCGGTATAATACGAGTCTAGTTTATAGAACCCTACTAAGGCAAGGTACGATACTAGTAAGCGGAAATGCCTCGGAGTCTATAAAGTACTAAAGAAGTTCCGCCCTTAGCTATTCGGTATCTACTTTTAGCTCGAGGTAGATACGAATACCTTAGTCTACTAGCTTAATCGAGTAGCTTCCGACCTACCTAACTTAGCGATAGCTAGATAGGTAGTATAGATCTATCTCTTTAACTTTAATATAGTTTATGTTTCTAGAAAGCGATACTCTACTATAGACGCCTTATCTCGCAAGCCTATTATAAATAACGATATCGTAGAGATATAGGAAGAGGAAGACGTAGACGTAGTAATTAACCGAACGTTCTTTTCGTCTTTTTACGTTAATGCCTATCCGGTTATCGGGGAGGGCGCTACTACCGATATAGACGACAAGGAAGAGGCTAAAGGAACGGAGCGTACCGATATTCTAGATAGGGAATACTCTAATAACTCCTACTATATCGCCTATTTCCTTACGTATAGTAGAAGAGCTCTAGAAGTATCTAGGAGTTAGTATCGACGTATTATCCGGCAAGTACGTCGCTTCGTAGTTAAGAATAGGCATCTATAGCGGTAGTCTATAGTTAATATACCGCTTTAGAGGATTATTAATAATACTAAAGCTAGGTAGGAGATCTTGTATATCCTTTATAAAGAGACCGGATACCGAGCTACTAAAGGGATCTTTAACCTTCTAAGGAGACGGTATTAGTAGGATAGAGTTTAGGCTAACGTCTCTAGGTACTATAAGAGTTATCCTAAGTATACTTTTCGTAATAGTTACCGCCGGGCTAGTAAGCTTTAGATACTAGCTTAGTAGTTAGTCGGGGAACGCTAGTATATAGATACTATTTATATTAATAATAATAATAGTATACTAGTAGCTCGGGAGGCGCTATCTCGATAGCTAGAGATATAGTATTTCTATTTCTCCTTAAAGAAGATTACTACGATATATATAGCTAAGTTCCTATAGAAGGAGATCTTTTATAGATAGGGCGCCCCTACTAAGATAGTACTTAATAATACTCTAACTAACTTTACTAAGGAAGTCTAGGCCCTAATTATTAGCTATAGAGCTAAGACGATTAAGATATCGCTATACTATCTAGAGTTAAACGCGATAGTCGAAGTAGGATATAAGGTCCTTCTTAATACTATTACTAAGCTTACAAATAGAGGGGATAGGCGGATATCTATTACTAACTATATATCCGTCGTCCTATAGGCTAATCGCATAACCGCTATTTAGATAACCGGTCTTACTCCTATAGAAGTTATAATTAGGTACGAGGTAGTCCTACCTATTAAACTTACGTATCGTACCTATAGTATATCTAATTAGGATTCTATTAGGAACCGTTCCGACCTACTATACCTACGCGCTAAGGCTCTCGAGGAGATAACTACTACTATCGAAGAAGGCCTCGCTCGCTAGAGACGCCTTTAGGAAGAGACAAAGTAGTACTTTAACGATACTTAGAATATTAACTACGCTCCCTTTAAGGAAGGGGATCTTGTACTTATCTTTCGGTTAGAATTGAAGACGAGCTTTTTATATAAGCTTACTTTCCGCTAGAAGGAACTATATCGAGTTTAGGAAGTACTCTATAACGGCGTAGCCTACTAACTTTAGGAGTTAGATAGCTCTATACTTAAGTATACGTAGCCGTAGGTAAACCTAAAGAAGTTAGACTTTATAAGGGAACCTACTATACCTCCTTAGACTAATAAGGAAGTCTTAGCGGATACGGAAAATATCGCTAGAGACCTTAATCCCTTCCGTAAAGATCTAAATACTATACTAGATACTAAGCTACTAGAAGGGTTTACGTATCTATAGATAAGGCTTAGTAAGCTATTAGTAATAACTTAAGAAGAAAGGGACGGATATATATAGGTTAGTTTTATTTAACTTAGCTTTACGTATAACTAACTAGAGCTAGAAGCTAAGACTAATACTAGTACTAAGCTAGACTAGATATAGGAACTTGACTATAACTCTAACGATAAGGGTAATAACTAGTTTACTAAGGAAGATCCTAAGGTCCTAGAGGTACTAACTAGTAGGAGAGATATATAACCGGATATTTAGAGTATCCTTAAAGGAGGTTATTATTTCTATTATTCTATTTATAATACTATTATACTACTACGTATATTTCCTTTATTCGTACGTTACGCTTAGAGTTAGTAGATCTTTAGGGTTTACCTTAGGATTCCGACTTGTAATAACCCCTAGGGAGGTAATTAGTAGGAAGCTTTCGGTTACTAAGCTATTCCCTTATCGAGGTTCTACGATATATCGGCTCTATACGCGTATCTAGTAGCTAAGCGAGATATATACAAAGGGAGGCGCTTATAGAAGCCTTACTAGCTAGAGATCTAATCGCTTATTAAGGACCGATACTAGCGTTTAAGGATAGCTACGCTAGTTAGGTTCCTACCTTCCTATCTATAAGTAGTAGGAAGCGAGGGACGTCTAATAGAACCGGGTTACGAGTAGCCTTTATAATAGGAGTATAGACTACTTTTATATAGGGAGCTATTAGGTAATCGGTAGATCGGGAGGCAATCTCGCGATCTAATAACCCCTAGAGGGATAATTAGCGAAAGCGTATTAGGACGCTCCCTAGAAAGCTAGAGTATAAGGCGATAAATAGTAATCTACTAACTTAGTTTACTATTAGACGGGTAGGTAATAGGGACGCTACTATAACTAGGAATATATACAAAACGTCGAGAAAGTAAAACTTTACTTCCTAAGGTTTCGGGATAGGCTACCTACGTACCTATATACGTATAACTATTTAAGTATAAATTTACTCGAACCTCCGAGTAATTACCTATATATACGTACCTATAGTTATAGGTAAATAACTACCTATAGTCTTTGTTCTAAAGCCTTATTAATAGATACCTATACTTACTTATCTATTCTTCCCTCTCTTAACTAACTAACCTTCTAATATAGCTAAGGAATAGGAACTCGTCCTTACCGACCTAGTACTACTAGTTTCTTCTTCGACTACCTATCGGTTTAGTTAATCTACTACTATTGTTTAGCTAGGCTAGAGCGCTACTTCGCTTAGTATCTTTATAGTTCTAGAGAATAGCGAGCTTACTTAGGTTACTAATCTTACCGACGCGTTCGAGATTATAGTAAGTATTACTAACTACTAGGCGAAGATCGAGGCGACTCGATAGCTACTTACTATCCTCGATAGGGCTAGCGAGAGCCTAGTAGTTACTATTACTATAGGCATAACGGATCTCTACTAAGGACTTAGTAGGACTATCGACTTTAAAGACCTAGTTCTTAAGGACAAGGAGCTCTCTAAGGCCTACCTATCGCTTACTATCGTTAAGGAGTAGGGTATAAATATCCGCTATTGCCTTAACTATCTAACCGTAACCCTTAAGTATTAGGATAGTCTAATAGCGCTCCTATAGAGTCTAGTTAATTTCGTCTATAATAGCGCGGAGCGAGCTAAGAACGTTATAGCCTTCGTTAACAAGAATAGGAACTATCGATAAGATACTAAGCTCGTTAGTAAGACTATAATCTACTATATATTATCTACTCCTAAGAAGATAGGTCGATAGAATCTAAGCCTTACTTTTACTAATAGCGACTTCGACTCGAAGTATTATAGGAAGTATAAGAAGGAGATCGCTACTATTAACCTAGATAGTTAGGAGGTTGTATAACTACTAACTAATAAGGGGTACTATATTAGTAGCTCTAGATTTATCGTAGAGGGACTAGCTTGCATTATACCCTTTATTACTCCGTCCTAGCGCTAGGTAATCCGTTATTAGGCCGAAGTATAGAAGGTAGTAGACGAGGTAGCTATCCGAGAACTTACTACTTAAGAGAGTACTAGGCCGCGTCGTACTACTACTCCGCTAACCTATCTATAGTAAGAATAGGCTACTAAGATAGCTAAACTATACTAGTAAGAGGAGGAATATAGGTAGGAAGCGTTACGCCTCGAGGCTATAGTAATAGAGGAAGATACTAAGTCGGCTAGTAGTAGTAATAGGGACGAAGAGATAGATTTCGAGGTAGAGATTAAGGACGTCTATACCGACTATATAGGTAGATAGTTCGGTCGGTTTATAGCTAAGCTAGATACTATAAGCGTTAAGGGTAAGGATATTAGTTCCTTTATAGTAGTCTACGATCTAGCTCGGTAATTTAAGGACCTATATAATCCTAACGAACTAGAGGATATCTACGCTAAGTACCTAAAGATATACGCTAAGTTCTATAGCCTTTAACTAATTAACGCGAAGGATAACCTTACTAATCGGCTCTTTCTACTTAGTAAGAACGGTAATATAGAGGAGGAGTTCGAGGCCTTTCGTAGCTCTAATAAGGCTTACTACTTTACTAGTACTCTAGTTACTATAGTACTAGTAGCGCGTCTCGGCTTATATGCCTTTATACTAGTTTAGTCTAATATACCGACTATACTAGGCTAATTTCTATAAGTAGTTACTTAAGCCTTTAGATAACCGGAGATTATAGTAGTAATAGCTAAGTAAGGTAGTATAGCGGTTATTAATATCTTTAATTAGGCTAAGAACCTAAAGGGGAAGGCTAATAGTCTAATAGAGGAGATAGTCGCGGAATTTACGATATATTACTAGTATCTTCGTAGTTACCCGCTAGAGAAGTAGATAGGTATTAACCTACTATAGATATATAGTATTAGTAACTAGCTAGTCTAGTAGAACCTACCGCTATAGCTCCTTATAGTCGCCCTTCGACCTAATTACGCGTATAAGCTTATCTCTATACTAAAGCCTACTAAGTTCTATTACGAGAGCGATATATCTAAGAAGAGTAACTTATCTCTAGTAGAGATAATACGCTTAAATAGTAACGTTCTAGAACTAATCGAGGATATTAGCGCTAATCGAATCCGTATATCGGTCTCCTTTAGAGTAGAGGATAAGCTTACCTACTCTTAAGGCGTTAACTATATATATAATCTAGAGATCTTCGCTACTTAGATATAGAAGCTTAAGGCTCGCGGTCTCGTACTAGGAAGCGGCTAAGTAGGGGAGCTAACTAATAAGTACCTTATAACTAAGGACTTAGAGGCTATAAGTAATAGAGCTTACGGCAAGGTTATATAGTAGAACTTAAGGCCGCTATTAGAGAGCTCTATCTCGTTTAGTATACCGTATCTACCTTATAGTAATATCGCCGGAACGGCTACTCGGATACGCGTCGATCTAGGCTTCTATCGCATTAAGGGAACTAAGGTTAAGGATTTTAATCTTACTATCGCTTAGGTTATAGAGGCTTATCGATACCTAATACCTATCTCTCGCTAGGGTAGTACGATTCTATACGCGTTTCCTTATACTATCTAGCTTATAGGCCTTAGACCTATAGTAGACGCTCTTATTAGGCGTATTCTATAGTCTAATCCTTCTATTCGAGAGGAGCTTAATTTAGTTTTTATACTAGACTCTAAGGGCCTTCGGGACTATATTAAGGAGTAGAACTAGTACGCCTATAATATAGTTCGGGAGGCACTTGCGCTTTAAGCTAACCTCGAGCGCAAGTTATATAGCGAGAAGAGCTACTATACCTCGAAGAGCCTCTCCGACCGATAGGAAGATAACGAGGTACTAGGCGAGAGCTATAGTAAGTATGAGCTTCGCTAATTGCCTATACTTAGGGTTAGATAGTAATTAGGGGAGATACTACCTAAGAATAGAACTATAAGTAGAACTGTTAATAGACCTAGGATTAATAGTCCCTAGGGGTACGATTAAAAGTCTATCTAAGGTAGCGAGCCGAAGAGCTTACCTATTTGTTTTCTATATACATAATCGCGATATTGTATCTAGTTAGATATCTAGAAAGGGAGGGATATTATCTAGTAACTAGGATACACTTGTCTACCTAATTAGGTAGGGATCTTAATTAGTATATATAGCCCTCTTCCTACTAGGGAGAGATATTATTAACCTTCGTTTAGTATATATTACTAGTTACGTTTTATGTACCTCTACTATAGAGCTCTAATTACTACTATATACCTCTATAGCTACTACGCTAGCTAGTCCGCCTAGTATGGCTTCCTATAGCCTAATAGGTTATACTACCTATAGTCCCTTCCTATACTACCTAGTCCTTAGGTTTGTATAGGTTTAGGTTCTACTTATTACTAGTTACTACTATAGAGAACTTTTGTCTATCTATTGAGGTTTAAAAGTATTATTAATTAGTTATTATATATTATCGTATTAAAGACTTTTAACGTAGTCTAATATAGGCTAGACCTATCTACTACGCGTAGAAGCGTAACTATATATAAGGCAAGAGTAGATAAGAATAAGCTTATATATAAGGTTCTTATATAATAGATAGCGCTACTACGTAACTATAGATAAGTATTAAGTAAATTAACTAGAGGTTAAGCTAGAAAAAACGGCTAGCTATATAGCTAGCTATAGGTAAGTAGTCGTTACCTTACCTAGACTACTAATAAGTAATATCCGAACCTATATAAACCTAAGGGCTAGGTAGTATAGGAAGGAACTATAGATAGTATAACCTATTAGGCTATAGGTAGCTATACTAGGTAGACTAACTATCGTAGTAGTTATAGAGGTATATAGTAGTAATTAGAGCTCTATAGTAGAGGTATATAAAATATAACTAGTAATATATACTAAACGAAGATTAATAATATCTCTCCCTAGTAGAAAGAGGGCTATATATACTAATCGAGGCCTCTACCTAACTCGGTAGTTAAGTATATCCTAGTTACTAGCTAATATCCCTCCTATTCTAGATATCTAACTAGATATAATACTACGATTATATATATAGAAAACAAATAGGTAAGCTCTTTAGCTTACTATCTTAGATAGACTTTTAATCGTATCCCTAGAGGCTATTAATCCTAGGTCTATTAATAGTACTACTTATAGTTCTATTCTTAGGTAG
This sequence comes from Pseudocercospora musae, assembly GCA_001578225.1. Taxonomy (NCBI): domain Eukaryota; kingdom Fungi; phylum Ascomycota; class Dothideomycetes; order Mycosphaerellales; family Mycosphaerellaceae; genus Pseudocercospora; species Pseudocercospora musae. The sequence goes on along the minus strand of LFZO01001099.1, from coordinate 4,763 downwards.
TATCCTCCCTAATTACTATCTAATTCTAAGTATAGGCAATTAGCGAAGCTCGTACTTACTATAGCTCTTATCTAGTATCTTATTATCTTCCTATCGGTCGAAGAGGCTCTTCGAGATATATAGCTCTTCTCGCTATATAACTTACGCTTAAGGTTAGCTTAAAGCTCAAGTGCCTCGCAAACCGTATTATAGATATACCGGTTCTACTCCTTAATATAGCCCTAAAGGTTCTTAGAGTTTAGTACGAAAACTAAATTAAGCTTCTCTCGAATAGAGGGATTAGACTACGGAATATAACCTATAAGAGCGTCTACTATAGACCTAAGGCTAGTAAGCTAGATAGCGTAAGGGAACGTATATAGAATTGTACTACCTTAGCGAATAATAGGTATTAGGTATCGGTAAGCCTCTATAATCTAGACGATAGTAAGATTAAAATCCTTAACCTTATTTCCTTTAATGCGATAGAAGCCTAGATCTATACGGATTCGAGTAGTAGTACTAGTAATATCGCTATAAGGTAGATATAGTATACTAAACGAGATAGAACCCTCTAATAGTAGCTTTAAGTTCTACTACGTAGCCTTATCTTAGCTACTTATAGCCTCTAAATCCTCGTTCGTAAGATACTTATTAGTTAGCTCTCCTACCTAGCTATTCGATAGTATAAGGCTACGAGCCTTAAGCTTCTATACCTATATAGCGAAAATCTCTAGATTATATATATAGTTAATATCTTAAGAGTAGGTAAGCTTATCCTCTACTTCGAAGGAGACTAATATATAGATTCGATTAGTACTAATACCTTCGATTAGCTCTAGAACGTTACTATTTAAGTATATTATCTCTACTAAAGGCAAGTTACTCTTCTTAGGTATATTATACTTATAATAGAACTTAGTAGACTTTAGTATAGAGATAAGCTCGTATATATAATTAGGTCGAAAGGCGACTATAAGGAGCTATAATAGTAGGTTCTATTAGACTAGCTAGTTACTAATACTATAGATCTATAGTAGGTTAATACTAGTCTACTTCTCTAGTAGATAGCTATAGAGATACTAGTAATATATTATAACGTCTACGACTATCTCCTCTATAAGACTATATACCTTACTCTTTAGATTCTTAATCTAGTTAAGGATATTATTAACTACTATACTACCTTACTTAGTTATTACTACTATAACTTCCGGCTATTCGAAGGCCTAAGCGACTACTTATAGAAACTAGTCTAGTATAACTAGTACGTTAGACTAAACTAGCGTAAAGGTATATAAGCCGAGACGTACTACTAGTATAGTAGTAACTAGGATACTAGCGAAGTAGTAAGCCTTACTAGAACTACGAAAGGCCTTAAACTCCTCCTCTATATTACTATTCTTACTAAGTAGGAAGAGCTAATTAGTAAGATTATCTTTCGCGTTAATTAGGTAGAGACTATAGAACTTCGTATAGATCTTAAGGTACTTAGTATAGATATCTTCTAGCTCGTTAGGGTTATATAGATCCTTAAACTACTAAGCTAGATCGTAGACTATAGTAAAAGAGCTAATATCCTTTCCCTTAACGCTTATAGTATCTAGCTTAGCTATAAACTAACTAAACTAGCTACCTATATAGTTAGTATAGACGTCCTTAATCTCTATCTTAAAATCTATCTCTTTACCTCTACTATTACTACTAGCTAACTTAGTATCTTCCCTAGCTACTATAGCCTTAAGGTATAACGCCTTTTACCTATATTCCTTCTCTTACTAGCGTAGCTTAGCTATCTTAGTAGCTTACTCTTACTATAGGTAGGTCTATTAAGCGGTAGTACGATATAGCCTAGTATTCTCTTAGGTAGCGAGCTCTTAGGTAGCTACCTCGTCTACTACCTTCTATACCTTAGCCTAATAATAGATTACCTAGTACTAAGATAGAGTAATAATTAGTATAATATAAGCCGGTCCCTCTATAACAAACCTAGAACTACTAATATAGTACTCCTTATTAGCTAGTAGCTATACTACCTCCTAGCTATCTAGATTAATAGTAGCGATCTCCTTCTTATACTTCTTATAATACTTCGAGTTAAAGTTACTATTAGTAAACGTAAGGCTTAGGTTCTACTAACTAGTCTTCTTAGGAGTAGATATAACTCGGTAGATTATTATCTTACTAATAAGCTTAGTACCTTATCGATAGTTCTTATTCTTATTAACGAAGATAGTAACGTTCTTAGCTTACTCTATACTATTATAGACAAAGTCGACTAGGCTCTATAGGAGCGCTATTAGACTATCCTAATACTCGAGGATTATAGTTAGATAGTTAAGTTAGTAGCGGATATTAATATTCTATTCCTCGATAATAGTAAGTAATAGATAGGCCTTAGAGAGCTCTTTATTCTTAAGAACTAGATTCTTGAAATCGATAGTACTATCTATCTCGTAGCGTAGATCTATTATACTAGTAGCAATAGTAACTAATAGGCTCTCGCTAGCCCTATTAAGGATAGTAAGTAGCTACCGAGTTGCCTCGATCTTTACTTAGTAGTCTATAATATCTATAATAATCTTAAAGGTATCGGTAAGGTTAGTAACCTAAGCGAGCTCGCTATTCTCTAGAACTATAAAGATTCTAAGCGAAGTAGCGCTCTAGCCTAGCTAGATAATAGTAGTAGGCTAACTAAACCGATAGGTAGTTAAAGAAGAAATAGAGGGAGCTAGGTTAGTAGAAACGAGTCGCTATTCTTTAGCTATATCGGAAGCTTAGTTAGTTAGAGGAAAGAATAGATAGGTAGATATAGGCGCCTATTAATAAGGGCTTTAGGATAAAGACTATAGGTAGATATTTACTTATAACTATAGATATATATATATAGGTAATTACTCGGAGGTTCGAGTAAATTTATATTTAAATAGTTATATATATATAGATATATAGGTAGTCTATTCCGAAACCTTAGGAAGTAAAGTTTTACTTTCTTAGCGCTCTATATATATTCCTAGCTATAGCTCCGCTCCTACTATCTATCTATCTAATAGTAGACTAAGTTAGTATATCGCTATTAGTTACCTTACGATCTAGCTTTCTAGGAAACGTCCTAGTAAGTTTTCGCTAATAATCCCTCTAGGGATTATTAGATTACAAAATTCCCTTCTAATCGATTACCTAATAGATCCTTATATAAAAGTAGTTCGTATCCCTCCTATATAGGCTACTCGTAGCCTATTTTTCCTAGATATTCCTTCCTTCCTACTACTTATAGATAGGGAGGTAGTCTCCCGATTAGCGTAGCTATCCTTAAGCGCTAGTACCGGTCCCTAATAAGCGACCGATTCTCTAGTTAGTAAGGCTTCTATAGGCGCCTCCCTTTCTATATATCTCGCTTAGCTACTACCGATAGCGTATATAGAGCTAATATATTATAGAACCTTAGTAAAGAAATAGCTTAGTAGCTAATAGCTCCTACTAATTACCTTTCCTAGGGATTATTATAAGTCGAAATCCTAAAGGTAAGCTCTAAAAATAAGGCAAGTATAAAGGAAATATATACTAGTAGTATAATAGTATTATAGAAAGGAAGATTAGATAAAATAATTAAATAAATAAATATAGGAAACGTTAAATATCTAGTTATAAGTTACCTTATTTACTAGTTAGCGCTTCTAGGACTTTAGGATCTTCGTTAGTAAACTAGCTATCGTCTAGATCTCTATTACTAGACTCGTAGTCTAGCTCCTATATCTAGTCTAGTTAAGACCTAGTATTAGTATCGACCTTCGTTTCTAACTCCGATTCTAACTCTAATTCTAACTCCGATTTTAATTCTAACTATAGGCTAAATTATATAAAGCTAACTTATATATATCTATCCCTTTCTTCTTAAGTTATTACTAATAGCTTACTAAGCCTTATTTATAGATATATAAAATCCTCTAGTAGCTTAGTATCTAGAACGATATTTAGATCTTTATAGAATAGATTAAGGTCTCTAGCGATATTCTCTATTTCTACTAATACTTCCTTATTAGTTTAGGAAGATTAGACGTCCTAGTAGATTAGGTATAATCTAAGAAATTAGATCCGGGTTCGGTTTCTTAGTAGGAACTAGACGATTAGTTTAGATTCGGGTTCTAGGACCTATACTAATTTTAGATTAGAATCCGGACTTTTTCTAGATTCTATAAGTATTACTTAAAAGACCGGCTATACTACTAGCTATATAAAGGAAGCTTTACTTTTATACTACTTAGTACTCGTCCTATAGTATCTACGTATTGCCTAGGTCGCTATTACTATAGAAACCTTAGATAGGTTACGTTATTAATTTCTAAGCTATATTACTAATTCTTATCTTACGAAAACTTCGATATTAATATCCTATAATAACTATATAAGATAGCTCGCAATAAGCGTATAGCTTAACCTACTATCTATAGTAGTACTTAGTAACTATATTAAGGCGACTACGAGCTTAGTAACTATATCTACGATAAGGATAATAAACCTAATAATCGCGTACCGAGCCTAAAGCGTTATAAGATAAAAGAGGCGTATTCTATATATAGGAAGACTATAGTAGACGTAAAGCGAGTCTTATAAATATCTAAGACTAAATAAGCCTTAAGAAAGAAGAAAAGAGCTAAGTAAACTATATTCTAACGGTAGCTAGAGAAGTAGAAGGAGAGACCTAAGTAGGATAAAGCTATATTTTAGTAGAAAAGTAAGGCCGAATAAGAAGAGAAGCTATCTAGTCTAAGACTAGTCTTCTT
>LFZO01001098.1:0-12682 GCA_001578225.1 Pseudocercospora musae | reverse complement strand
ATTAGAGACTAAAAGCAATAGAAAGGGAATACGATAAGCTAATCTAAAGCAAAGAAGACCTAAAGAGGATAGTAAGGTAGATCATTAAGTAGGGATTCGTGCAACAATTTGTACTAGTAAGGGAAACTAAGGAGTAGATAAGAAGGAGGGAAGAAGAGGGGGAAAGAAGGGCAGGGTAGTAGGCAAGGTAGTTAGAGGGTAACAACCATAACACTAGTACACCCTAGAGGAAGGAAAGCAAAGAAACGAGTAAGGACAACACTTGTAAATAGGACAGGAGGGAGGTTTTTACCAACCAAGTTGGTTTCCTACCTAAAACAATATATAGAAACGGACCTACATAGGCCGAAAGGCACTACAATAGGCAAATGAAATATCTATCTATCTATATATAGTTCGCCGGAATAGACCGCTTATATCGAAGATTTAGTACGTAAGTACGAGCGGCTTTAGGTTAATAAGGGCACTACTATTAAAATTCTAGAGGACGACGTAATGCGAGTAACTATTAAGCCTAGCTACGAAGATACGAAGATGCCGATAGTAACCTACCTACTTAGCGGACTAGACGAGAAGGTCGTTAATAAGACCTTCGATCCTCTCTACGAGTAGAATAAGATATCCTTTACCTTAAAAGCGACCTAGTTTAGCTTCCCTATCTTCGTAGTCTAGAAGAACGTTATAGTAGGCGATGAACTAGTACGTAAAGGTAGAGCGGTAGTCGACATTCATAGTTTAAACAAGATCGCCGTTAAGGACTCCTACCCGTTACTACGATAGGAGGATATAATTAAAGCGCTCCGGGGCTATGCCTACATAACTATAGTAGACGTAGTAGCGTTCTTCTACTAGTAGGTAGTAGCGTTCGAAGATCGTACCAAGTTCGCAATTAATAGCTACTAGGGACAAGAATAGATACATATTACAATTATAGGATATTCTAATAGCGTCTAACACGTTTAGAGGTAGCTCGACAAAATCTTGAAGCCGTATAGGTACTACTACCGCGTCTATATCGACGATATCGTTATTTTCTTATATATATTCGAGGAGTACATAGTATACTTAGACGCGGTATTTGGCCTACTTAATTCCTACAATATTAGTATTATACTATATAAGTCCTTTATCGCTTATCCGTCTACTTCCCTACTAGGGTAGAGGGTCTCTAGGCTAGGCTTTACAACGTACGAAGAGAAAGTAAAAGCTATATTAGAACTAAAATTTCCTATTATCCTTAGGGATATCGAATTCTACCTAGGCCTTATAGGTTAGTAGAGGTAGCATATCCCGTATTTCTTAACGATCGTCGCGCCGTTCGAGTTAAGGAAGAAAGAGCTACTATGCCTATTATCCTCTAGTAAGGGCTCTAAGCGTAAGAGGTACGTAGCCTATACCTAGGCCTTCGAGCCGGACGCGTTGCTAGATATAGAGCGCAAAGCCTTTGATATGCTTAAATAGCTATATCGTAAGGTCAAGTTCTCCTACTATGCCGACCCTAATAGACTAATATATATTAATCTCGACGCCTATGTAGGGGGCTTCGTAGCGGTACTATACTACGTATAGGGCAACCTAGAGCCTATAGTAGAGAACGGAAAGGCGACGCGATTCCTAGCTAGCAAAGTCCAAGTTATTATGTATCTTAGTAAAGCTCTAACGGATGTCGAGAAGAGATATAGCGCGACTAAGCTTAAGGTTAGTAGTTTGGTCTAGACGGCCTATAAGACTAGATATATCCTATAGGCAATGCGCTAACCGATATACGTTTTCTCCGACTACATCGTAGCCTTAGGAATTAGTATAGCTTCTAGCTTGACTACGACTACGTCTATAGACAAGCTTAACCTCTAGTTAGTACGAGCCGGGCAATACCTCTCCTAGTTCCTATACTTGAAAGTACTCTATAGACTAGAACGACTACATAGTATCCTAGACGTACTAAGTAGACTAGTCGAGGAACTTAATCGTATAGAAGACTAGTTAGGCGATACGCTCGACCCCCTAGTATACGATAACCCGGCCCCGAATAACATATACTCGATGTGTTCTATACGCATATCGATAACGACTAGTAGGCTAACTACGATAGCTCCCTTTGCTTCTACGCGAATATAATCGACGAACGTACGGGTTATACCTTTACCTCGCTAGAGGAACTCGTTTTCTACTCGGTTCTAGTAGAATTGTCGGAGCCTTTTAAGCAAGACCTTAGGCGTAGCTACGCTATAGACAAATATTAGTCTAGTATCCTAGTATAGCTACGCGAGGTCGAGGGACGCCGCTTGCATATATTAGTAGAGGAACGAAATACTACCGAACAAAGCTACTAGGAAGCGTAAGTCGCTATAGAAGCGTAGGCTAATATAAGGGTAGAAGAGCTAGCGGCCCCTAAGGTAGATGTACAATCCGATTAGTTAGATAGCGAGTAGGAGGGTAGTCCGCTCGGTCTTTAATTTTTTCTACAAGGCGATCTTATCTTCTTTAAAGATAATATAGACGGCCGTAAGCGCCTTTACATCCTACTAGTACTTTATAAGGAGGTCTTCTAGATAGCTTACGACTAGTACTACTATGCCGGGCACTACCGTATATACGTACGGGTTTACGCTAGCTTCTATATTCGCTACCTTAGTAACGAGGTTACGAGGTATATTAAGTACTACTCTAAATGCGTCCTTAATTAGACGCTCTAGTACCTACCCTACGGGAAGCTATAACCCATTAAATGCCTCCCTATACCGTAGCATACGGTAATAGTAGATTAGGTATATAGCTTGCTACCTAATTACGAAGGCTATAATGGTTTCCTTACGGAAATATACAAATTTAGTAAGAGAGTAATACTACGGAAAGCTAAATCTACTTGGTTAGCCTAGTAGTACGGAGTAGATTAGATTTAGGGATGTATCGAATTAGAGCGTAGCCTCCCTTCAATAATTATCGGTAATCGAGACCCTATCTAGATAAGCGAATTTATATAGACGGTCTTTAAGAAGCTAGGTACTCGGTTTTTCGTAACTATAGCATATTACCCGTAGTTAGATAGTTAATTAGAGCGTACAAACTAAATAGTAGAAATCGCCCTACGTTTCTTTACCTCTAATTACCTAGATAGCTACTAGTCCGAAGTACTACTATATATTTAAGTAGAGCTAAACAACGCCTATAACGCCTCTACTAGCGAGGTCCTAAACGTACTTATATAGGGATTTAAGACTAATGTAGACGTACTCAATCCTTTAATAGAGCTACTAACCGAGGACTACGTCGCTCTCTACTAGATAGCGAGAGACTAAGCCGTAGACTCTTTAGCATAGGTAGTAGCGATAATAAAGGATAGGTACGACCGTATATACCGTCCTATCTAATTCAAGGTAGGCTAGTAAGTCCTTCTTAAGCTATATAAGGGATACAAGCTACTAGGGAACCTAAACTATAAGCTTTCGATCTAGTATATAGGCTCTTTCAAGGTACTCAAGAGGGTCGGTATCCTTGTATACGAATTGGAGTTACCTCCGGTAATGCGTATATATCCCGTAGTATTAGTTACTTAGCTAGAGCCCTACCCGAAAGGGAATAATCCGTACGAGCGTACGATACTAGAGCTAGGCCTAGTAGACGAGGCTATAGAGTAGGATACGGATTTCCCTAAGGTACTATAGTACGAGGTCGAACGTCTATTAAACCGGCGTACTAGTAGAGGAAAAACACAATACCTTATCAAATAGAGAGGTTATAGCTACGCGCACGATATTTAGTATAATACCGACGACCTAAGAGATACCGGCGATTTAATATAGGAATACGAACGTACGTACCTATAGTAAGCGCATAATCGCTACGTACGTATACAAGTATAGGAACAACCGTACGAAACCGCTAGAGAGGACTAGTAGGCAAGTCGAGTATAGCCTTTTTTAGAGGCCTAAGTAGAACGACTAGCGCGCGCGTCCCGTAGGGCTAGCCTACGCAACTCTTAGCTACTAACTATAGGGTACTTTACCGAGATAGCTTACTAAATATAGGTCTAATGCCCTTACGGCCCGCATCCTTTGTTCTCTACGTAGAAACACTAAGAATACTATTATTAGCTATTATTAAAAGTGAACGACTATTTCTATTAACGTTATCCCTATTATTCCTATTATTATAGCTAGCTTTACTTACACGCGCGCGTATATATACGGACCTACTTTTGTTAGTTGCCTATAGATACGAACAATATTACTTTTCGCTAGCATCGTACTTAACGCAAGACACGATATTCCTTTCTATATACGACCTAATATACCTAATATTCTACTCGGTACCTATTCGAGCGCTACTAATCCCTTCGAATACCTAAGGCTAAGAGCGAACAAGAAACGATTAGTAGCGAAGAACATGCCTACGCTATACCTTTATATCTCCCGGTATCGCCGGCTAGAGCGTACAAGAGATAGCGAGTAGTAACCAACTCGATAGACTACCCGAGCGCGAGTAGTACGTTATGCGCCTAGGCGCTACGTCTAGTATATCTACGCCGACGGAGAGATAGCCGAATACTAGCCTAGTTTAGCTACTATATATAACTCAAGTATACGACGTTAACGATCCGTATAGTAACGCACTATAGCCTATAAGTATTAAAGAGGCATGGATTATTATACGACTAGTCGTACTCGGTACGAACGACGAGGACGTATAGAAAGCTATACTAGACTACGTCGTACCCTTTACTATCCGTTAGATCGACGTAGTTACGCTAGAGCTACTAAACGTTATTAGTCGCAAGGTAGCAAGAAAGGCATAGCAACGAATGTACTATATGCCTATCCCTCGCGTACTAGTAGTAGGCAAGACTAAGATCGTCCTAGTAGACGTAGAAGACTACTAGCTATTCGCTTATTACTTAATATAGGCTATAATTACAAGGATCTACTATTGCTAGCTTAGCCGCGTAGACTACGCTCTATAACTTATCGATATAGATCTAGACCGACGACTATATATTATGCTTAAGAAGAACATAGTCGGGATACTATAGGCGATCGAGGACGAGATAGACTTCGCCTACCTCTTCGGTACGCGTTAGGAGGATTACTTCTTAGACTTAGTAGTACGAATCGAAAACACTATAGAGGGCTACAAGATACATCTCCTATCCTTGTAGAATATTATACTTATTGCCGAAAGCTCCTATATCCTAGAGCCCGTACGTAATTACCTAGTATACGTTACTATCTTCGGCCTCGTATCCTTATAAGTCTACCTATAGAGGGACAACGAAAACGGACGGCCTACCGGTATCCTATATAACTAGTCTTTAGCTACGGTAATAAAGGTCCTAGCGCGCTATAGGTTTAGACCTCAAGTTATTAATAGTATTGTAGATGTCGTACGCGCCCTCCTATAGGTTAACCTAAGTTACCTCCCGCTAGTTACTCTACTTGCCTACGTAGTACACTTAGCAAAGAACGACCCTATCTAGTTACTATTCTACTAAGTACAAAACTACTCTATCCCCCTAAAGGCTTTTAGAGAATAGTAGATAGCCGCTAAGTACGCTATACTTAAATATAGGATATTCTATTTCGAACTACGCGACATAGTCGACGAATCTTAGAAATTCGAAGTCGCTCCGTAGGTAAAACTATAGATAACTCCTACTATAGCTATCCGTACGCGTAAGCTATACTAGTAATAACGTACTAAGATATAGCTTAAAATAGTTAATAGGAAGCTAGTTATATAGATAGTACGTAAGCCGGAAGCGAGATAGGGAGACTACGTTCCTAGCCTATACGCCGCTAGGTAGGTAGACGATAAACTCGCCCCTCTAGTAAACGCATAGCAAATGCTATAGTAGGAAAACCTACTAGCTATATAGCAAGCGCGCCTATCGAAGGCCTAGAGCTAACTAGCCTCGAGTATACTATACTAGCCTTCTACGAGCCTATAACCTAACGATGCCCCTAAGGCCTAGTACCTACGAAGAGTTTCCTTCGGAGTACCGCTAACTTTATCTATAATAGTATAGGAAGTATAATCCTCGATAGTACTAGAAATTTCATCCTCTATAGTATTACGCGACGATTTAACGGTACCTTATAACGATTCCGCCTAAGAGCTAATACTAAGTATGCTTAGTCTTGTTAGCGAACCTACCGTTGCGAGGTACGTACTATCTCTAGAAGCAATAGGTACTCCGCCCTCGAGAGTACCGAATACTAAGAGACTAGGTAACCTACTCTTAGAGGTATAAGCCTTAGTACTCCGCACTTGCATAGAAGTAGGTAATAAGGGGATAGCCTATAAGTACTTACTAAGTCTCTATAGCTCGGTTACTACGAACAATCTCTATTTCGTAGTCGAGACTCTCCTAGACGACTAAGTACTAGAAGGCAAAGATGGACGCTTGTTCGCTACGCTAGAAGGCAACTTGCGATATATCCGCCTTAGCTACCTAATAGCGATACTATAAGCACGAGCTTAGCGAACGATACCTCTAGTCGTATAGGCCCCTTAAGTACAAGTAACCTAGGCCGCAACTAGCATCCCTCCTAGTAACCTATTTTAGGTACATAAAGAGCTAAGTAACCTATTTAAGATAGATAACGAGCTAGAGCCGCTATCGGCTAAAGACAAGAAGTACTAGACATATATACTTCTAAAAGTACTACAACTCCCTTAAAAGTTATTTAAAAATACATTTCGTATATTGTATACGCTTGTACGTAGCTAAGCCCTATACCTAGTTTTAGGCGTTTAGTTAGTAATAGAACTCGAGTATAACGGGGACAGTACGATACTAACGGTATCGCCCTACTAGAGAAAGCCGATGTATCCGAGCTTATTAAGGTCCTTTAAAAGGAGTCTTTAGCGTACTAGAACAACGCTATAGGGGCGCCGCGTACTAGAACGCTATCGCCGCTACGAACCTAGCCTATACTAATAATCGCAAGATTGCCTACATAGTGTAAGCAATCGATACGGCGCTTTCTAAGGCCGGCAAGAGAGCTATAGGTACGTACATACTCCGATATAGAAGTAGAGGTATCCTAGGGAAAGAGGAGTCCGATTTCTTCTTTAGCTAGGTATATAGGATCGCGCCTCTATTCTCTAACCGCTCGCGTATAGGCGAAATGCTTACTAATAACCGCATCTAGACTAATAGACTACTCGGAGCCCTCCTAGACTACCTCCTATTTACGTATAGTATAGAGCAATTACGAGGAGCTACTTAGAGGAACGCGAGTTAAGAAGAAGCTAAGGATAGTACCGGAAATAAGCTACCTAGATACATAGTCCCTACCCGTAGCCCTAAAGGAGACAAAACCTTGGATAGAACGCTCGAAGTACCCGTACTACCCGTTATCTCCTACGAATAGAGTAGGGTATTAGAGGATAAGGACTACCGATTAGAGCGAATAGGGTATACGGCGTTAGCGCTCCTCGAGTAACCTACTACCCTCGAGGGCATTATAGACAAGTAGCCCTATTACTTCCAAGTAGATAAGGACTTCCTAGATAGACAACTAGTAAGCGATAACCTAAACGTTACGCGCGACTAGCTTAGGAGATACACTATTACTACAATCGGCTACAAAATATACGACCGACTCTACTAGAAGTTTAATCTACCGCTAGGCCTATAGTAATTAAAAGACAAGAGCAAGTAGAGTAGTAACGAGCATAATCAAGACAACAATAGTAAAGAAGTTACTAAGGCATAGGGAGATAGGAGTTAGGGCGCGAAGGATCTAAATAGGGGTAAAGTATAAGGAAATAAGCCTTAGGTCGTACAAGAGTAGGATAATAGTAAAAAAGGTACCAAGGTATAAGGAAATAAAGTTTAGGTCGTACAAGAGTAGAATAATAGTAAAAAGGGTACTAAGGTATAAGGAGATAAAGTTTAGGTCGTACAAGAGTAGGATAATAGCGAGAACGACGACAAGAATAATAGCGAGGATAACAAGGCTAGTAGCTAGAAAGTACCTAAGCTTAGCGCGCTCTAGTACTAGTAGCCATATACCCTATACCCTCTCGATAAGTAGGTCTACTCCGATAGGCTAGACAATACCGACATCGTAGTATACAATACAATAGGCTTATTCGCGTTAGACTACATAATCCTAGCGATCTTTCACTTATTAGATAATAAGGTCGGTATACTATACTATACTAAAGATAGCTATATGCTCTCTATCAAGGTTCTTAGTAAGCGTAATCTAGCGGTAATAGACGTGTACGCTATCCTACGTCGCAACTATAAGAGTATAGGTATAGCCTACGCCTTAACCGACGATGAGGATAGCAAGGCTAAGGTTGGACTAGCGTATAGGTAGGCAATCCTCTAGGGTAGCGGTAGCCTACGAGTATAGGTACTAGATAAGATAGAAATGACAACGCCGCCCGAAAACCTTACCGCTAACTAGTTATAGATACGTATAGACGCGGTAGTGTTCTTTAGCAATATAGTACTAATAAGGACTACGAGAGCGTTCCTAGCCCTAAGAACCGTTGTCCGTAATACTACTAAGGGCAAGAAAGCTAAGAAGGACATATACCTCCCCTTTATAGTAGCTACGCTATATACCTACTTTAACGCGAAGAAGAACGACTAGCTAACTATAATCGACTATAACGCTATCCTAGACTATATTATTACTAACATCCGCGAATACAACGAGTAGAAGCCGTCTCTAGAGCTAGTACATTTCCTTAACACTATCTACGCCTAGCTCTAATTAGGTAGAGGTACCTATATATACGAACTCGAGTAGCGAGATATCTTATTTAGGCTACTACTTGTAGCCGTATATACTAAGCTCGAGGAGGTCCCTTTTAACTATACTATAGAAGACGACGACCCTTAGAAGAAGGCTCGTAGTATAGGCCTAATAGGAATACGTAGCCGATACGTACGCCTCTCGCCGGAGTAGAAGACCGATTACCTACTATACCTCCTATAGGACGTATAGAACTAGCTCGCCGTACTCAAGCTATAGAAGACGATAGCCGCTAAAGATAAAGTCGTAGAAGTCGCTAAAGACACAAGCGGTCTTACTATTAGTAGGCTAAGACTAATGCCTAAGAAGACTACTAAGTCTAGGAAGGTAGCTATAGCTAAGAAGCCTATAGAAGTAGAGAGCGATAACGACGCTATTGCCTTACTTAAAGCTACCGTAGAGACCGTCGTAACGGGTAAGGGTAGGCGAAAGCGCTACGCGACTATAGTAATAATAGCCCTAACAATACTAGTTAAGAAGGCTAAGACGGACGTCTAGGGCTCTATAGGTTTAGCGAGGAAGGCCGTGCTCCTCGACAAGAACCATGCTATAGCTAAGGAATTAGAATAAATAATATAATCGAACGATATACGTTAGCTACATATCGGAAAACAACGCACGTTAGCTATATATCAATGTACGCGGTAGCGAGCATAAGAGCATAACGCGCTAACGCGCTCTATCTAGTAGATAGTCTTTGCCTAACCCGAGGGGGGATACTATTGCGGTAGGCGTACCTATGCGCCGGTAGGCGCATGGCCTCCGTAACGTAGATACCTCTCTATAGACGTACGGCTAGATAGTTAACTCAATTAATACATACCTTACTATAGCTAATACTTGCCTAACACTTTAGGCTCTTAAACGCTTACTCCTCGTATACGCCCTACTAGATTAGACCTAGCTTTCGGCTATTCTTAGCTTCCTTAGAGAGGACTATTAATGGTATAATAATCTAGGAATAGTTAGGTATAAACCTACAATAGAAATTGTAGAATCCTAGGAAGGACTAGACTTTAGTAAGGATAGAAGGATATAGCTATTTAGTAATTACGTCTACCCTACTCCTATCTATCGATACGCCTTCGATACTAACGATAAATCCTAGGAACTCTATCTATTTCCTCTAGAATAAGCACTTCTTATAGCTAATATATAAGCCGAACTACCTAAGCCTCTTAAGTACTATATATACGTTATATATATAGTACTCTTTGTTCTTGCTATATACTAGGATATTATCTAGATAGACTATATAGCAAATATTAACTAGGCCTACTAAGGCTTAGTTAATATAACCCTAAAAGGTAGTAGGCGTATTAGTAAGCCTAAATAGTATTACTAGGTACTCAAAGTATCTATAGTATATACGAAACGTAGTCTTCTACTCGTTACCTCGCTTAATACGAATACAATAGTATACGTCGATAAGGTCTAGGAATATATACTATTCTATATCCTTTAGTCTATCTATTATCTTACTAATAAGAGGTAGGGAATAGCGATTCTTAATAGTAATCTTATTAAGATCCCTCTAATTAATATATAACTAAAGACTCCTATCTTTCTTTAGTATAAATAGGATAGACGTATCCGCTTCGCTTACGCTAGGCCTAATCTACCTATTCTCTACTATATCAATAAGGTATTCCTAAAGGGCCTAGAGCTCTCGCTTCGACTAATAATATAGGAGGCGATAAGGAGGCTTCCTCCTATCGACTAGGTCGATCGAGTACTCTACGTTAGCGTATAGCTAGTATCGAGCCTCTAGTATTATAGTAAAGATATCTATAAAGTCCTTAAACTCCTCTAGTAGATTAGGGTTATTAGCTACTATACTAGCGTTATATATAATTAATATATATATATATATATATATATATCGTATTACGTATCTCTTTAAAGAACTACTATAGCTCGCTTACTATAATAGGTCTTACCTCGCTACTAGTACTATAGGTCTATATATCTATTATACTATCTACGACTACCTACTAGTCCCTTCGCTAAGGCCTACCTAGTATAAGATCTAGGTTAGGCATTTCGAAGATATAAAAGGTACTAGTTGTTATATATTCCTAATCTAACGAGTCTAGGATATATAGGCTTAGTATATAGATAGATAGATAGATATTTCATTTGCCTATTGTAGTGCCTTTCGGCCTATGTAGGTCCGTTTCTATGTATTGTTTTGGATAGGAAACCAACTTGGTTAGTAAAAACCTCCCTCCTATCCTATTTACAAGTATTGTCCTTACTCGTTTCTTTACTTTCCTTCCTCTAAGGTATACTAGTGTTATGGTTGTTACCCTCTAACTACCTTGCCTACTACCCTACCCTTCTTTCCCCCTCTTCTTCCCTCCTTCTTATCTACTCCTTAGTTTCCCTTACTAGTACAAATTATTGCACGAATCCCTATTTAATGATCCACCTTACTATCCTCTTTAGGTCTTCTTTACTTTGGATTAGCTTGTCGTATTCCCTTTCTATTACTTTTAGTCTCTAATTACTTCTGCCTTTTGACTATTAGGGGTAGACTAGTAGTATATGCTTAGGGTTCTGAGATTAGTAGCTACATTAGCAAGCTCTGCTTTCGATTCCTAGGACGTTTCTTCTAAATAGGTAAGATCTAAGTCTAATGTGTTTAGATCTAATTTAGATAGCTAGGCTTGCTTCGGCCCTATTTAGGTCCTTATAGAGCTAGTGGTTATACTAACCAAATTTGATTAGTACCTTTGGGGTTCCTAGTCTAACTTGTGTTTTGTTCTATTCCTACTCCTATAGGTATCTAGCAATTGATTCTACTAAGCTTTGTTTCTTTCCCTTTAGCTTGTCTTCCTTTAGCCTTATGTTTGGTCTTCGAAGCTCCTTCTCTAGCATTTCTCTTGTTAGGACTCTATATTGCTCTAGGTCCTTAGCCTTCTAGGGAGTCATTTGTAGTCTGTCTAGCCTCCTAGTCCTAATGTACTAGGCTTTTATCTTATCTAGTACCTTTTGGATAGTCTATTAGGCTAGGTATTCCATTGTCTTTACTATATATTGGTGTCTTAGTCCCTTAAGGTATTGTTTGATAAGTAGGATCCCTAATTCCATTTCTACTACCTTTATTAGTATAGTTTTGTATGCTCCTAGGATTTTCTTTAGGCTTTGGATTTAGGATTTACTAATTAGTTGCTCAATCCTCTTTAGTATTTTCCCTTAGGCTATCTATATCTGTGCTCCATATAGCATTGCTAGCTTGACAATTGCTTTATACATAATTTTAGCTTTCTCGAATGTAGCCCCCTATGTAGAGGCTATAAGCCTATTAATGGATTGCATGTTAGCATCTACCCTCTGCTTTGCCTTCTTTACTTGTAGTCCCTAATTCAGTTTTAGGTCTAGCTAGATCCCTAGTACCCTAAGTTCTACTAATAGTTAGGTTTTAAAGCCTTAAATAGTAATTGATCGCTTTATGTTATAAGCTAATTTAGCCTTGCTAAAATAGATGAGCTAGTACTTTTCTAGGGCAAATTTTGCTCTATACCTCCTTGCCTATTTTTCATACTCTTAGTGTTTCTCCTTTAGGATCTTGTAGTTAGTTTCTGTTGTCTTAGACTAGGCTAGGATATTTGTGTTATCTACAAACCCTAATGCTAATGTATTGTTTGATTCTAGGAGTAGGAGTAGGTCTACTACAAAGATAAGGAAGAGGATTAGGGAAAGTATTAATCCTTAGGGGATTCCCTTTTTAGTTAGCATTAGGTCTAATTTGAATTTGCCTAGGATAAGCTATGTTAATCTTTCCTATAGGAAGGACTAGATGAATTGGACTATCTAGTTTAGTATAGCTTTCTACTTAAGTATATATAGGAGCCTTTTATAGGAGACATTGTTAAAGGCTCCTAAGATGTTAAGGGAGAGGAGGG
>LFZO01001097.1:0-12686 GCA_001578225.1 Pseudocercospora musae | reverse complement strand
GTAGTCGTAGTAGCGCTAGTAGTCGCGAAAGAGCCCTATAGACTTGGTAAAGATAGAAGGCTAGCGGTAATCGGTATAGTAGACGCGGTCTATGTATATTAAGACATCCGTTAGTATGCCTATGTAGACCTAGTAATCCTACTATACTGTCTTTAGCTCTATCGCCGCAAGTCGCTCTAAAGTTGTAAGATAAGAAACTAGAGGCGCGGTAGGCTATACTTGTTCGAGTGTAGTATAGGTAAGGTAACAATTGCTTACCTATAGCCGGCCGTAGCCTAACCGACGAATTAGTAGACTATTGAAAGATAGTACCTACATAAGAGATAGTACGCGCAATAATACATATTCCGAGACTATCGGGAGGGGAGAGAGTCTTTAACTTGTTATAGGTAACTCTTTGCGTATCCTTGAACTGAATCTTGCTTCCTATATTAAAGGCATAGACGAGCTATAAGGCCTATTTAGTCTTCTACTTTGGCGTACTATTATTGTCTAGGTAAGGTAACAGCTACTTACCTATAGCCGGCCGTATAGCCGACCGTTTTTCTAGCTTAACTAGACGTCCTAGTAGGTTGGGTATAACCCGAGAAATTGGGTCCAGGTTCGGTTTCTTGGTAGGAACCGGACGATTGGTTTGGGTTCGGGTTCTAGGACCTATACTAATTTCGGGTTAGAACCCGGACTTTTTCCGGTTTATACAAGCGTTACTAAAAAGACCGGCTACACTACCGGCTACATAAAGGAAGCTTCACTTTCGTACTACTTAGTGCTCGTCCTATAGAATCTGCCTATCGCCTAGGTCGCTATTGCTATAGAAACCTCGGGTAGATTACGTCATAAATTTAAGAGCTATATTACCAATTCTCACTTCGCGAAAACTTCGATAATAACATCCTACAACAACTATACAAGATGGCTCGCGATAAGCGTACAGCTTAACCTACTATCCGTAGTAGTACTTAGCAACCATATCAAGGCGACTACGAGCTTAGTAACCGCGTCTACGACGAGGAAAATGAACCTAATGTTCGCGTACCGAGCCTAAAGCGTCGCAAGACAAAAGAGGCGTATTCTACGTATAGGAAGACTATAGTAGACGTAAAGCGAGTCTTATAGATGTCTAAGACTAAACAAGCCTTGAGAAAGAAGAAAAGAGCTAAGTAAACTATATTCCGACGGTAGCTAGAGAAGTAGAAGAAGAGACCTAAGTAGGATAAAGCTATATTCTAGCAGAAAAGCAAAGCCGAACAAGAAGAGAAGCTATCTAGTCTAAGACTAGTCTTCTTGTAGTAGAGAAATGGAGGGTTAGTAATACTATAGCCGGCCGTATAGCCGGCCTTATTAAATTCATTGTTAACCGAATACTAATATGAATTAGGAAAGAGATTGAGGTAAAGGACAAAGAAAGTACATACGATGAATATACGGTAGTAGATGTTTTAACTAGCGCAAGCTTAAAAGAGATAGTACTCGACGATTACTTAATAGAATAGTACGAATGGAGCGACTTAGACATAAAAGATCTACCCGCGGATTCCAAGAACTAGGACTTTGTTAATCCGACTTAGTCTCTTACTCCAAGTTATAAAGCGAAGCTACAAGAGGTGGCTAAGGAGCTTTACCGCCTAAGATTTCTCGATGTCGAGTTTCGCGCGGTATATACACATTAGCATAAGGCTATTTATTCGATATAGAGAAAGCTATAGGCGATCGAGTAGTTTGAGAGGGGTACAAAGACTAAGGTCTAGATTAGAAAGCTATTGAAGGTAGTAGGAAACAGTAGAGTTTAGGTATGTCCATTATAGCCGGCTATATAGCCGGCCATGTAGCCGGCCATGTAGCCGGCTAAAAAGTTGGATCTTGCTAACAATTCTATAGAAAGCTATAAGTTAGGGACGCTTCCCTATGCCGTACGAAATCTATACCCTCCCTAAGCGCACCGTTATTCGAAACATTAATGCCTAGGATAAAACCTTTCCGCTACACTTTAGGAGTACGCCTCGCTTAGATTAGCCTAGCTACTAGCCTTAGAACTATGATCTTCGCCGCTACTACTTTAAGGATGTAGTAAGCCCGGGACGTAGTAGAGCAAAAGCTCTCTACTATTGCTTCGATATCGAGAGGAAGTAGCTCGAGGAGAGTAGTAGGTACTATAAGATGCTAGCTAAGCTAGGCTATAAAGGAATGTTAAAGCTAACGTACCTCTTAACGATGTGTCTTAGTAATTCGAAGAATGGAATGTGTCTAGGCTTAGGGCAAGCAGCTATAGACTACATACGCTCTGCTCATGTAGTAGTAGAGGCTACTAGAGTATAGTAGAAGACCGAGGATGTAGTCATGCAAGATGCCGAGTAGATAGCTATAGAGTAGCTAGCATAGTAGTTTATATAACTACTAAAATGAAGATCATAAGTACGCGACTCTACATCCCGGAATTTCCATCCTTCTTACTAGCCTAGCTACCTATATTTTTGAAATTTTGCCTCGTACCTAGCCATCTATAATTTTATATTATAGTTCGGACTTTATTAACTTTCTTTCTTACTTCGAGAGTAATCTATCGGACTATTAAAGCTCCTTAGGACTCTCGGTCGTTAATATCCAAGTCGCTATTCTCCTATATCTACAAGCTACTATGCCTCTAAATACCAACCTCCTCTATGTTCCTACTACCCTAAATGCTCGTTCATTACTAAGCTAACGAATGACAAGGTCGCAATCTCGCTCTAGACAGTTATTAGGAGTACGGACTAGATCTTAAGGGAGATAAGGAAACAATAGAGCTTTAAGTCTATCTATCTAAAGTCCTCTACGAAGACGAAACAATCCCTTACCATCGACTATTCGAACACGAAGTAGTCTAGTAGGGGCTTAGTCCTTTAGTAGAGATAGTTAACGTTCTCGTTAATCGTCGACATCGATAGCCCGACGAAATCTCTTCTCTCCCGAGAACACTCAATCTAGGGGCCTATTAGTTATTAATCTAGAGATCTTCGATAAACGGGATAATGTTTATATCTAGAAGAAGGAATATTACGAGCCTTTTCATTAATGGGTCCGAGAGACCTAGTAGAATGTAGTAAAAAGCTCTAGTTATTACTCGCTTCGGAGGCTACGGAATATCTAGAAGTTCCTAGTCAATTGGGGGAGCAAGGGTAGGAATAGCTTCATCTAGAAGTATTTAACTAAAGGAGCTACACGTAGGACGGTTGCCGTACTCGATAGGCTTAAGGGCTAGCCGGTAGTAATATGCGGGTTCTATGGGCTAGTTATGAAGCATCTATCAATTGGAGACGGCAACACTACTACTACGAAGCATTTGAAGACTCAAAAATGTCGTTTAGCATAAGGGGATCGATAGGACGAGGTAGATGCCGAATTTCGCGCTAAGGTAAGAGTACTCCCCTACGGCCGGCTACATAGCCGGCTACACGGCCGGCTACACGCCGAGTACTTAGGATATCATTAGTATGAATAAGGCTAACAATATTACAGTAAGGAAAGAAGGACGCGCGTACGGTTAACGCTAGCGAGTATAGTCTCGAGGATTTCCGTTAACTAGCTAACGAGATAATCATCGTTAACGGACTTCTAGAAGACTTCTTCGAGAGGGAATCGGTCTAAAAAACGTACTACTACCTTACTAACAATCTACTACCGTTTCTCTCGGCGAGTACTCAACGTAGTAATTTCGTATAAAATATAGAGAGCGCTATTAAAGAGATTAAGGATCTAGTAGCCCTAGCTAACCGGGTAGCGATCGCAATTGACGGCTAGTCAAATAGGACGATGCGGGCATCATTCCTCTCTATTATGCTTTACTTCATCGATTAGTAGTAGAGATACTACGAGTTAATAATCGGATTTCCTAAAATTATAGGAACCTACTCTAGAGCGAATATGGTAGCTTTAGTCTAAAAAGCGCTAGAGCGAGTTAGGGTTTATACCAAGCTCATTGCTATTACGACGGACAACGCAAGTAACAATAAAACGCTCTATGAAAACTTGTAGGTAGCCCTCCTCGTAGTTGACTTATACTAACACTAATTTTAGACGAGAAGCGGTCGAGAAACTTAGTCAAACCATCGCGACACAAACGATGCTATCTATCGGGCTATTAGAGGATACTAACGAGGAACGTAACGACGATTCTAGGTCTAAGGACCCCACTAGTCTCGCGACAGAGTCGACAGATGTAGACCTACTATTCGACGCAAGAGTAACAATTCCCTCTCCTAAGAAGTTCCCCTATCTAGCCTACGTAGTACAAATCGCTATCCGGGCGCTATTTACGAAATTGAAGCTAGTACCTTACAACGACGAGTAGTAGAAAATGTTAGACGAAAAGAAAGCATAGGATAAGCTAAGCACTTTGAAGGCGGCAATAAAAGCTTCTAAGGAACAGAGTCTTACTATAGTTGTTTACAAAGTGAGTATAGCTAGTGCCTATAGCTAGCCGTGTAGCCGGCTACTAGTTTTCTTAACTAAGTAATCTAGATCCGCCGGACGGCAATCCATAGTAACTCTAGCTCGTAGCGATGGCACGCGTTCGTACTCATCTAGACCAATCTTATAGAAAAGCCGCGGATTGATAGTAAAAGTATCGCTTAGAACAAGAAATAGCAACCCCGGCCTCCAAAACGACCACTTCGATTGACCTAGGACGTTAAGACTAGATTCGACTCGTCGTTCTATATACTAGTCCGAGCATGTAAACTACGCTATGTAGTAGACGAGTACTACATTGATTAAGGTATCGAATGGCTAGGCTTAACCGAGGCGGAATAGAGATAGGCCGAATATCTTGTTTCGATTGCAAGGCCATACGCTATCGTTACGAACATGATAGGCAGGACCCGAGGACTAACGATCCATTAGGTATTCGGGTATTACAACTAGCTCTTTAACGAACTAGATCGATCTACGAAGTAGCTAAGCAAAAAGACTGTCCCCTAGAAGGTTGCTATAACGAAGGTACTCGTAGCGTTAGAACAAAAGCTTAACAAATATTATTTAGCTACTTTCGAGACCTTCGGCGATATCTATGGTATCGTAGTCCTCCTTTATCTAATACAGAAGACCAAATTCTAGCAATAGGACGAGTAGAAGGACGAACTAAAATGGGAAGAATACTACTAGTCGGTATTGAAGGAGCTTATCGAGGAATACTCTAATTATGTAGCGTATAGAGCTAAGGGGTAGCAACGGCGGAAGAAGGCTAAGAAATCGCGAACGTCGTTCATATTTAGTAGCTAGGCCCCTAAATAGGACGAGATCGAGGCAAGGGGAGCTCTAGACGAACTCGAGACATATCGAAGGCAAAGTAAGTACTACTTTTAGTATAGTTATTACCCTAAGCCGTAAGCTAACGAGAATCAGATTTATCGCATCTTACAAACGATTTCTCGGAGGATGATATATTAGGGATGTAGTCTCGAATCGCCGAGAGTTATCCAACAATCGCTATAATCGCTCGAGACATCCTAGCAATCCCTAAGGCAGGAATCGGAACGGAGCGCTCGTTTAGTATTAGGCGGCATTAGTGCCGATACAATCGAACATATAGTCCGACCGTCTTTAAGATAATTATAGTTAATCGGAATTTTCTTATATAGAAGAAACGTTAAGGGAAGAATAACCCTCGTACCGCAACGGTAGACGACTTGCTTAGGGAGGAAGCGAGGGTAGAGGAAGAGGAGAGTAAGAACTAGGACAAGGAAGAAGATACTCGATTTAGCCCTTCCATCCAACTAATTAGTAATAACGAGGAGGAAGGCAACAAGCCCTCGAAGCGAAAGCGGAAGCGATATCAAGGGGATCTAGATAGGAATCCCAAAAAGAGGGTCCGTAGGTAGCAAGGTTAATGAAATCGATGTAGCCGGCCGTGTAGCCGGCTAGGTGAACTCTCTCTTAGATCTATACCGAGCTCCGGGCACAACCTCTAGATACAAGTCGCTACCTATACATAGTTAGTTGTCCTTATCATTGTACTAACCCGAGAGCTAACTATACGAGTTTCGAAGAAGCACGCCGCCTATACTACCGTACATGCTCCGTTTATCTTATAGTTACTAAGCGGCTATACGGCCGGCTACACGGCCGGCTATAGGTAAGTAGCTTTTACCTTACCTATACTATACTCGAACAAGTATAGCCTACGGCGCCTCTCGTTTCTAATCTCATGAATCGCGATTCGTAGGCTTTGAGGAGAAATGGTTAGGGGATAGCGACCGAACATTACACAATACCTACCCTCTATCTCTACACTTGCGGGATAGACACATTTGACGGCGCTAAGGGACAAAGAAAGGAGGGCGGCGATATGGCCTCGCTCGTAGGCAGAGGCCGTACTAAGATCCGCTCGCCGCGTAGAGTAAGTATTAGTTCATAAACCCTTTACTTTACCCTTTACTTTACCCCTTACTCTACCCTTTACTTTACTCTTTACTATGCTTTCTACGTGCTTGTACTCTCATTTAAAGAGCTATATCGTGCGGCATACAAGATCGTATTGAACAAGAAGGGCTAAGAGCTATATTAGAAGGTCGTAGGCCTTAAGGATAAATAGTCGGGAGATAAAGTAAGGCCGAGCGTTACACAATTCCTTACAATACCGCTATAGCTTTCTAACCATCTTGGCGGCCGGTTACTAGCTAACCGCTATAGCTTTCCGACTATCTTAGGGATCGGTTACTAGCTACTCGTTAACCGGCTACACTACGACCGGCTATAGGTAAGAAGGTATTATTTTACCTATACTATACTCGAAGAAGCATAGCGGACTACGCCTCTCGCTTCTTTTCTCTCGAATTCTATCGACGAGAGTACAAAGGAGCTATCAACACATACTTCAATACATACGAGCTAATCCGGACCTACGACGTTGGCAGTAAGTAGAAGGTAGATAGTACTTTCAAGATGTAGCTCACTTTCGGATTAACGGGTATACAAAGCGAAGCCGAGGGTAGAAAAGTGCAACAAGACAGACAAAGGAAGATCTTATACGATACATGGCGCTACTACGCAACTACCGATAAGCATCAAGTCGAGCAACTAGGAAGTGAGCTAGAAAAACGGCTATTACCTTACCTAGACTACGCTCGAACAAGTATAGCTAATAGCGCCCCTAACTTTATTTCTAACAAATTCTATCGACGACGATAAAGCTAAGGGTAGAAAAGTGTAACAAAAGATACAAAGGAGGATCTTATACGATGCATGGCGCTACTGCGCAACTACCGATAAGCATCAAGTCGAGCAACTAGAAAGTAAGCTAGAAAAACGGCCGGCTACACGGCCGGCTATAGGTAACTAGATGTTACCTTACCTAGACTACGCTCGAACAAGTATAGCTAACGGCATCCCTAACTTCATTTCTAACAAATTCTATCGACGACGATAAAGCTAAGGGTAGAAAAGTGCAACAAAAGATACAAAGGAAGATCTTATACGATGCATGGCGCTACTACGCAACTACCGATAAGCATTAAGTCGAGTAACTAGAAAGTGAGCTAGAAAACCGGCCGGCTATACGGCCGGCTATAGGTGAGTAGATGTTACCTTACCTAGACTATACTCGAACAAGTATAGCTAACGGCGCTCCCAACTTCATTTCTAATAAATTCTTTCGACGACTATAAAAAGGAGGTCGCGAGACCCGCCTTTGTTATAGGAAGCAAGATTCAATTTGAGGATATGCAAAAAGTCATATATAACAAGTTAAAGACCCTCTCCCCTCTCGATAGTCTCGGAATATGCATTATTGCGCGTACCATCTCTTATGCGGGTACTATCGTTCAACAGTCCGCTAATCTGTCGGTTAGTATACGACCGGCTATAGGTAAGCAATTGTTACCTTACCTATACTACACTCGAGCAAGTATAGCCTACCGCGCCTCTCGTTTCTTATCTTACAACTTTAGAGCGACTTGCGGCGATAGAGCTAAAGACAGCATAGTAGGATTACTAGGTCTATATAGGCATACTAACGGATGTCTTAATGTACATAGACCGCGTCTACTATACCGATTACCGCTAGCCTTCTATCTTTACTAAGTCTATGGGGCTCTTTCGCGACTACTAGCGCTACTACGACTACCGGCTATAGGTAAGCAATTCTTACCTTACCTGTACTATACTCGAACAACTATAGCCTACCGCGCCTCTCGTTTCTTATCTTACAACTTTAGAGCGACTTGCGGCGATAGAGCTAAAGATAGCATGGTAGGATTACTAGGTCTATATAGGCATACTAACGGATGTCTTGATGTAGATAGACCGCGTCTACTATACCGATTACCGCTAGCCTTCTATCTTTACCAAGTCTATAGGGCTCTTTCGCGACTGCTAGCGCTACTACGACTACCGGCTATAGGTAAGCAATTCTTACCTTACCTATACTACACTCGAACAACTATAGCCTACCGCGCCTCTCGTTTCTTATCTTACAACTTTAGAGCGACTTGCGGCGATAGAGCTAAAGATAGCATAGTAGGATTACTAGGTCTATATAGGCATACTAACGGATGTCTTAATATAGATAGACCGCGGCTACTACACCGATTACCGCTAGCCTTCTATCTTTACTAACTCTATAGGGCTCTTTCGCGACTAGATCTTGCGAACGCTACTACGACTAAATAGCGACGACCTCCTCGAGCACCTCACGAACCTCATCCTCGACTAGATTCAGATAGATCGAGACGGCGAGGGTATATAGCCATATCTTATCAAGTTAGTCGTGTACATGCTATAGGGGCTCTATAAGATAGTCGGCTATAGGTAAGCAGCTATTACCTTACCTAGACTATACTCGAACAAGTATAGCTTACGGCGCCTCTAGCTTCGTATCTAAAGAAGTCTATCGACAACGGTAAGAAAGAGCTCGCTATCTTCAATCCTTTTACTAGGGCGTACCATAGATGCGATTCCTTAGCTCGGCGGCAAGCTCGAGCAAGTAACACGGCTCGCTAGAAGTTAATGATAATTCTAGGGGTATACTAAGATCTATTAACGGCTATAGGATACGGCAAGTGAATATTGTCGCAACGGTCGCTAGCCGGCTATAGGGCCGGCTACGGGTAAGTAGGTATTACCTTACCTAGACTATACTCGAACAAGTATAGCTTACGGCGCCTCTAGCATTGTATCTAAAGAACTCTATCGATAACGGCGAGAAAGAGTTCGTTATCTTTAATCCTTTTACTAGGGCGTACTATAGATGCGATTTCTTAGCTCGGCGGCAAGCTCGAGCAAGTAACACGGCTTGCTAGAAGTTGATAGTAATCTGTCTAACGGTCGCTAGCCGGCTACAAGGCCGGCTATAGGTAAGTAGCTCTCACCTTACCTAGACTATACTCGAACAAGTATAGCTTACGGCGCCCCTATCTTCATTTCTAATAATTCCTATCGACGACGATGAAAAGGACATCGCGAGAGATATCGCAGTATTCGACTAATAGTAAGCAAGATTTTATATAATACATAGCCCTACTTCGCTAGTACCAACGTTGCCGTTAATCCCTCGACATCTTCGTACAATACTATAGCAACGCGTGTATTCCATTTATATAAGCGTAGCCCCAAACTATGCTCTACAATCTCGTATCTACGAAATCATAATGCCCCTAAAGAAAGCGTCTACCGGCGGAGCCTCTCTATAGATGCCGCGCTCTTCTAAGTATATCTCCTCAATATGCGAACCTTACGATATAAAGGCCGAGGCGGAGTAGGACTTTGCTCTATAGCCGGACGTATAGCCGGTCGTGCCTTCTATTTGTTATGAGCTAGTCGTGAACGTTGCTACGACAACGTTTCCCCGTATATATACCTAGTCTTCTTTTATCTGCCCCTTTCTTCCTTTTATATCCTAGAAAAATGCCTTTCTACGGAGATACGATTATCGACGACCCGGACGGACCTTTTAGTTCCTTCAACGATAGGAACCGCCGAGATAATAGCTAAGAATTAGATCGCGAGTCGTCGCTCTCTCTCCCGAGAATACCTTTATTATCTCTACCTACACTAACGCAAATGACAAAACTACGACTACCTCGGGGTAAGTTAGCCTATATCTCGTCTTGGATTAGTACTGATTTCTTTAGCTATAGCGGAAACTAACGAACAACCTGTTCGTACTAGTAATACTATCGGTCGGAAACACTAGATTCCTCGGAAGAAACCTATAACGAGCCTTCTAACTAAGAGTCCTCGGAAACAACGTAAAGGCTAGTTACGGCCTATAAAGCACCCGTCAAGACGTAAGAGGAGTATCGCTTTCAAAAGCAATACTAGTAGCAAGAAGTTCAAGTAGAAGCAAGGCATAGTCGCCCTCCGTAAGATTCGGTTTTATTAAAACACTAAAGGTACAGATCTCTTAATAAACAAGCTTCCTTTCTAGCGGCTCGTTAGGGAGTTAGTACTGCATTATAAAGCCGACCTACGCTTTTAGAGTACCGCGATTGAAGCTCTATAGGAAGCGAGCGAGGCGTTCTTAACGACGACATTCGAGTTGGCTAACCTGCTCGCAATTCACGCCAAAAGGATAACACTATAGTAGAAGGATATGTAGCTTATCGCAAAGATTCGAACACGACTTTTAGGATAATAATTTCAACAATTCTAGACAATTACCCTAAGTCTTCATTGCTATTTCCTCGATACTTTTATTCCAACTATGGCCGGCTACACTACCGGCTACATATTTGGCTCTACTCATGATTTCAATATCCTATCGAATCCTGCCTAGTCGCGTGTATATTGTCCTCTACTCTTGCTATTGTAGATCTCGATTACTTCATTTGTAGTCATTTCTTACCGGGTTTTCGATCCATACTCTCCGAATATAGCCGGCTACACTACCGGCTACATTTTTGGCTTTACTCATTATTTCAATATCCTATCGAATCCCGCCTAGTCGCGTATGTAATGTCCTCTACTCTTGCTATTCTAGAGCTTGATTACGTTATTTGTAGTTATCTCTTACCGGGTTTCCGATACATACCCTCTAACTATGGCTAGCTATACTACCGGCTACACTCTTTAGCTTTACTTATTACTTCAACATTGTATCGAATTTCGCCTAGTCGCGTATGTGTTTGTTCTGCTCTTGCTATTGTCGAGTAGTCTTGCTATTGTCGAGGTTCAATTACGTCACTTTCTATTATTTTCCATTTAGTTCCCTAGAAACGCCCGCAACGACGTTTTTGTTATACTAACCTACAATACAATAGCGCATAACAACAACTTTCTTCAATTCGGCTATTACCTTACACATCGCCTATTCATCGCGCGTACCGCACTTCTACGCCTTTACTCGCACCTTTACCATAGCTCAAATAGCTAGAAAGTCCGTCGTAACCGCCGCCGCTAAGAAGAAGAAGGGCACTACTCGCATCCGTTACAACATCTACGCTACTACACGCTAGATTTAGGCAAGTACTACCTTCAAGCCTCGCTATCTCTAGAGGAAAGCAAAATTAGGCGGAGGTCGTCGTTACCTAGGTAGTAAGTTTCTCTCTTTATATAGCCGGCCGTGTAGCCGGCCGTATAGCTAGCCGCAACTAATCATCTTTTAGAAAACGCATTGTAGGAGATCAAGACTACGTAAAAGTCTACCGACCTCATGATCCCGCGAGCGCCATTCTAGAGACTAGTCAAACAGTTGATCTACGATACCGGTATTACCGGCGCTAGCGAGTTCCGCTACTAGTTCAATGCTATCGAGGCTTTGCGTAAGGCCTCTAAAGCATACCTTACGACTTTCTTCGAGTATATGTTACTCCCTATCGTCCTTAATATGTACTAACTCTAGATAGCTATTAACCTACTAGCCGTCTATACCAAGCGTGTTACTATTTAGTAGAAGGACATTGTTACACTAGGTTTGCTTCTAAAGTCCTACGGTATCTTCATTAGAGATGTAGACGTTAGCGAGAATCCATACAAGTACCGCAAGAACTAAAGGACCGGAAGGGTAGCTATTAGCGCTATGCCGTAGAAAGAAATGACTACTCTGTCCTCAAGGACTACGATACTAGTAGCATGCATAGAAGAAATAACTGCTTTGTCCTTAAGGACTACGATAATGGTAGTATGCATGAATGACAATGTTCTCTATCTCGATATTATCGCAATTTCCGCCTCTCTAACGTTTTCATTTTTCGCTATAAACCCATTAAATTTTTGGGTTTAAACCCGGACAAACTTCCGGTTCCCTAAGATTGGACCCGGACAATCGGGTTGGGTTCGGTTTTGAACCCGAACCTAACCCGAACCAACCCACTAGGACGTCTAAGCTCAACCTCTAGTTGATTTACTTAATACTTATCTATAGTTGCGTAGTAGCGCTATCTATCGTATAAGATCTTCCTTTGTATCTTTTGTTACACTTTTCTACCCTTAGGTTTATCGTCGTCGATAGAATTTATTAGAAATAAAGTTAGGGGCGTCGTTAGCTATAGTTGTTCGAGCGTAGTCTAGGTAAGGTAACGGCTACTTACCTATAGCCGGCCGTGTAGCCGGCCGTTTTTCTAGCCTAACCTCTAGTTGATTTACTTAATGCTCATCTATAGTTGCGTAGTAGCGCTATCCATCGTATAAGATCTTCCTTTGCATCTTTTGTTACACTTTTCTACCCTTAGGTTTATCGTCGTCGATAGAATTTATTAGAAATGAAGTTAGGGGCG